>KB455127.1:371272-391545 GCA_000341325.1 Panagrellus redivivus
GGGGGGAGGAAAAGTGAGTTGATGATTACAAATGTGCAACTTTCGTTGCGGGGGAGGAAAAGTGAGTTGATGATTACAAATGTGCAACTTTCGTTGCGGGATAGGAAAAATGTGTAGAGGTGGACGAAGGTGCAACTTTCGCTGCGGGATAGGAAAAGTGTGTAGAGGTGGACGAAGGTGCAACTTTCGTTGCGGGGGAGGAAAAGTGGGTAGAGGTGGACGAAGGTGCAACTTTCACTGCGGGGGAGGAAAAGTGAGTTGATGATTACAAATGTGCAACTTGCGCAGCACGAAAATTTTCAAAACAGTTGGAGAAAGCACCCACAATTTCAATTTTACGATTTTGATGAAAATATTAAATTTTTGGCAATTGAATTACAACTTTTTTGGGCCTAAACAAACACAAGGCAATAATCACTGCGAATACGGATAAAAAGGTTTATAAAAGACAAGACTGACATAAAAATCGAAATGTTTCACTTTTCCCCGTTTTTGTCCTTTGGAGCTGTATCCGTATCAGTGCTGTCCCAGTCGGACTTGATATCGTTCATTGTTGGATAGTCGTGTTTTCGTCGTACAATCTTGCCCGCGGCAATCTTATCCTGAAACCATTTAGCATTGAATCTCAGAAATGCTGCATCTTATCATACCTCATAGGTGTTCCGTGCAAATGTTCTTGGCTTCGGTGCATTAGCACGCAGTTTCGCCACCCGGTCTTCCTCCTGTTTGCGTTTTCGGTCTCGTTCGGCGTCTTCCAGTTCCCGACGCCGTTTATCTTCGTCGGCCTTCTTCTTCGCGACGAGATTCCGTCGTCGATCCATGTGCTTCCGTTCGTCTTCTTCTTCGAGTTGCCGCAGGTTGACCGTATCAGGATGGACGGGGGTCGGTGGCGTCTGCGCAGTTGGTGTCACGGCCGGGGAGTCTGCGGTTGCTTTGGCTGTAACTAGAGGGAGGGGATCATCATCTGCTGTTCCCCAATCGGAGACAACGTCATTAAAGGTTGGATAATCTTCGGGCTTACATTTGATGTGTTCCTCGGCAATGCGTTTCTGAATTTTCAACTTTGGTTTTGAGGACTTTTTAGAAGCGGAATCTACCTCTTTCGGGGTTTTGGGAATCGATTGCGGCTTCGGATAACCGGTTTCGGTCAGCGTGATCCGGGTGGCTGTGGCCATTTCGCCGCCGCTTTCCGAGGTTTTCTTTTCGACTTTGTCCTGGAATTCAATTCAGAAACATAGATCACTTTCAGTTAGCTTTGACATACGTAGTTAGCCAACCCCTTTGCCAGCATAGCTTCTGCCGTATTGGCCGTATTCGTAGGCTGGGTCGTCGGTAGAACCGTCTGGCCCCATTGGGTCGCTGTCAATGAAGGTATTGAATTCGGAATCGTCGGCTGGGTCGTGCCCTCAGGGAAAGAATGAACAAAACTCGACTTCATCGTGGGGCCAATCTCTTTGACTGCAGCCACCGTATCCGTGTCAGCGGAAGTCGTCGTCGGATCAGGCTGGGTCGGATCGGCCATGCTTCTTGTTTTGGCTTTCGTCGTGAGACCGGTATTCGCCCAGATGGTCCCTTTCTGTGAATGCAATGTTTGTGTCGCATCGAACGTCGGAACAGTGCCATTCTGCGTTTTATCGATCTGCCCGGATGGAAGCGTTTTTCTCACGCTATTTGACTTTTGTGTCATCGCCAACTCCAAAGTCGGATTCGATCTAATCTGGGTAACATCCATCGTCGGATGCGACCCCTGCGTCGGATTCGTCCCAGCATTGAAGGAAATAACCTGCGTGGGGTCCATGTGCGTCTTCGGAAGAACGATACATTGCTCGATACTGCCCTCCGGGATTTGAGTTCCATCAAGATGTAAGCTCGTATTCTGGGTCGGATCCATCGTGGTCCCTGCCTGCGTTGGATTGACTGTTGTAGCTCGAGTCTTCTGGGTTGGTGCATCTCGTGACCCGATGGGAGTCCCGACAATCGTATCTGGCTGTGTTGCTGCCGTTCTGGTCCTCGTCTTCCTGGATGACAGCTGCGTTGCTTCAATGTTCGTATCAGTCTTCTGAGTCGTCCCCAACGTTGTCCGTCGATCAGGTTGGGTGCCATCTACGCCTTGGGATGGGATCGTTGTGCCACCTTGAGTTGGAGCTGTCGTATCTTGCCGGGTAAGAGGGGTTGACGCTTGCGTCTTATCGAAACATGAAACAGCCGTGCCTTGTGTGCCATCTGTCGGGGCTTTGACGACAGAATACTGTGTCGGAGCAAGTTCCCCAGTTCCGGGGGTTTGCGTTGGGTCGAATGAGGGCTGTTTCGGGGATGGAGATCGAGCTGGTGGCGGTAGGGCTTTTACTGTTTTCGGGAGGCCGACAAACTTCGAGCTGACACCGTTGTTTTTGAACTTGCTCTCGGATGGCTCTTCTTCCTCAACGCCGGTGTACATTACTGTTGGCTGTAACCATCAAACCTACACAAACAGCTTTATTAGCCGCAAACATACCCGCTTCTGAAGGAATTCAGCCATCTTCTTCGGATTGACCCCAGTCAAAAACTGTTCCTGTGTCATTTCAATCATCTTATCTTCAGTGACTGTTGTTCCAATGCCAGTAACTTCCTTCGACGCCGGTTTACAAATAACTTGAGGATACAAGTTCTCATACCGCGTGACGTTATCAAGTGGCGGCAACGGGACGACGGCGGTAGCGACATTGGGGGTCGGTTTGGCTCTCTTGTGCTTCTTCTTCTTTTTGCTGTGCTTCTTCTGTAGAGACAGTTGACATTGATAAATTATAAGGTAAATCTAACCTTTTTATGCTTCTTTAAAGATTTTTTCGCCGACTTATCACTGTCGCTGTCATCGTCGGCCCCGCCAGCTGGAGTGACTGCAGGAGATGGGGTGGCTGCCGGGGATACCGGTTCAACTAGTTGCACTGGCATAAGATTTCTGTTGGCGCCAGCTTTTTCAGAAGCAGCGGCATCAGACATGCGTACATCGAGCTCGCTACCCGGCATTTGTGGCTTTTTGGGTTGAACTGGTTTGTTTTCAACCGGTGCTGCGGCACCGCCAGCGGCACCGGTGCCGTCAGGGGTTTCGGGATTGGCGGCTGGGTGAGCTGTCTGAAATTGTTCGGATCTGAGATTTGACAATACGTCTCCAAAAAGCATACCTCATCATTAGCCGCCGCAAAAGCAGCCTCAAACGGTGGCGGCTCTTCTTCTTCCTCCGCCCTCGCCCCCAGTACTTTGGTCTGGCTCGCTTCCGGCTCCTCTGGCAGAATCACATCAGCTTGATCTTCCAGTTTAGGAGGGTTAACTTTCTCAAACTTTGTAACCGATTTCGAGTCTGATTGCTTCAATTGTTCCCGTTTCTTCGCCGAAAACAGTCGTTTTAGTCTTTGACTTCGACTGAGTCGCTCCTTTTTTGACAGTTGTTGTCGTTTACTATTGTCTGCAGCGTCATCTTCTGGAAGCCCAGCATCGCCATTACCATTGATTTCCCGATTGGAACCGCCTTCACGGACGGACTTCTTCGGCGCTTTATGGCTGGCAACCCCGGGTGAAGGCTTAACCGGAACCTGGCGACCCTTCCCACAACTGAACGTGAATAACAGACCCCCGAGAACAGGGATGATAATGAACGGAAGCAACAGCGTCAACCCAACTAAAATGGTAGAAAAATGTGCTGTGATATCACTGATGATGAAGCATACATGCAAAACTTACAATCACTACCGGCTAAATCGGGTCCCATTGCAGTGCCGTGGTGGATCGAAATAGGGTCTTTGTTGGATTAGTGTGGAATGTGGATCTGATTTTTGGGGTTTTTGATGTTAATTTATCGATTTTTGGATGATTTGGACCTTGGCTTTTAAAATTTTTCAAATTGCTCTTTTAATCCGTCCATTGATCTTCCTCATGTTAACTGATCATCAAACAAGTGATGAAAACGACGCCCTTTCCTTGGTGGTTATTTTGCGCTACATTCTCAGGCCGATTAAGCCCGTCAAAAAAAGACAAGAAAAAAGTTCCCCCTGTAAAAAACAGTGATAAGGTGCAGCAGCACGCAGTGTTTTACGAGACCGGTGAATGATTAACGACGTCGCCCCTGTTACGCTGTGTAGCAGGATGTACTGAGACAGGCAAGGTGAAGGGGTAAAGTAAAGATGATTGAGGTCTCCAAAAAGAGCCCTTTGTACTGTACTCCGGTCGCTCTCGAGCTGATAATCTTAAGCCCTAATAGTTATACCAAGAACATGGGGTTGTATCGAAGCTAATTCCGGTTGAAGGTTAAGGCGTGGTGTGGGTTAACATTGAGGGGTGCACGATCGGGATTCTTAGTTTGTGCATTCCGTGGGCTTAGTGGCACATGGTCAGGATGTGGTTCCTGTTGCTGGGCACATTCTTATTGGTGCATCCGGTGTTTTCTAACTTCCAAGACTTGCCGATCAAGGATGAGGAAGTTCGACGGCTTCAAAACACGGACTATCATGGCGTTTCGATGAACTACAATATCCGTCGAGATTATCCGACTTTCGAGAATATCGTCGATCGTGTGGCGCTCATCGGAGATATTTCAAAGGCCAATGTATCAGCAGCTTGTGAAAAGGATATCTCTTTACTGGTTTCGGAAACTCAATTGCTGTTGGCCGGCAAGAACTCTAGTTTTACTGGCACTTTGCTTTCTTGTAAGTTTTTAGAATTCAATTTTTGACTTTTTTGATGCCACCCAGACAGACAACTTTTAAAAAGTCATTTTATGGTCTCATTAAAACCAATGCACCCTAATGATAACAAAAATGACGTTAGCCTGTCCCAAATAAGGGGCATAAGTTGAATTCTTATCGGTCGGTTGCATTGTCCTCGTATCGGTAGAATTTTTGGTATTTGTGTTCTTTGGTGGGGCTAATCATGGACATTGTGATGCAAGAAATCTCAATTATAATGTTTTGTCATCATTAATGATATTAAAAACATTAAATCGTTATAGTGTTGGACAGTTCCGGCAAACCCGGAGCCGGCATACTTCGCGGGAATGTAAAATGGTTTGGTCTATACAAAACTTGTCAAAGCATCAAAACGACTGTTGATGGACGCAAGTTTGAAGGAAGATACAACCTGTAAGTATTTGGGATTCTATTTATTCTATTTAGTTTTACTTAAAATACACTTTTCGACCTTTGCACTGGCTCTTATCATCATTACAGCCGAAAAAACTGTACTTTCCCCAGCTAGACTCGATCCGATTATAGTAGTTTTTTCATGATTATACTAAGGTCAAAGAATGTTTCAGAATCACCTTCACATCAAGTCTGTCACCACCGACAGTCAAGTCCTGTGCCGCAAATACGATCCAAATTGATTTGTGTTTGCCAAAATCATGTTTAGGCAGAGAAGTTCATGACGTCATTGATGTTGTGTTTGAAAAAAGCTTCGTTTGCAAAGTACTGGCATTGAATGAGGAGAGCCACAAAGCAAATGCTGGCACATATATCGTGGCTGTTATTGTCATTGCTGTTTTGGCCTTGGGTGTTTTAGCATCGATTTATGATTACTTTTTGTTTAAAAAGCATAAGGGAAAGGCGTATACTAAAAGTAAGCTACCATTTAGTCGACAATGACAAATTATGGTGTTGACTTTCAGCCTTATGGTTAAATTGCTTCCGATCGTTCTCCTTATACACCAACGTTGTTGAAATCTTCAATACAAAAGGTTCAAACAAGCCCGGTAACATTGGCCCGCTACATTGTATGCGGTTTTTCTCGATGTGTTGGGTCATTTTGGGGCATTCGATGAGTGTTTTTGCGTTCATGTCAAGTTAGTTTAACAAATTTGGATTCCGAAGGGCATCAAAATCGATTTCAGTGAACCCTCTTGACGTCTTCCACATGAACCAACACCGAATCACCGAAGTTTTGACCTCGGCCTTCTTCGCTGTGGATACCTTCTTCTGGCAATCTGGGCTTCTGTTAAGTTTTGTCTGGTACAAAAAGTACAAACAGAATCAGCGTCAATCTATGTCCCCACTAGCTTGGACAATGTTCTACGTTCATCGTATTATCCGACTGTCTCCACCTTACTACATTCTTATTGCCGTCTATACATGGCTTTACGTGCCATTTGTGATGCCAGGGTTGCCACTTCTGCAATATCGAGCCAAGGATCCTTGCACTTCTAATTGGTGGATCGATTTCCTGTATTTGAACAATGTAATTAGATACGAAGAACAATGCTACCTTGTATCGTGGTATCTTTCGACGGATTTGCAAATGTACATCTTCGCGCCATTGATTTTGGTGCCTTTCACTTTTGGCAAAATTTATGGAATCGCAGCATCTGTTTTGATTTTCGCGATTTCCACCGGCGCGAACATTTTTGAGATGTTCCACTACTACTTCCCTCCGACTGATTACGCTTATGCCACGATGGATCACCGAATGAAAGTGCCATATTCACTGTATACGGCTCTTGTTTATGATGCCCCATGGATTCGGTGCCAGATTTACATTGTTGGCATGTTAACTGGGTTCTTTTTGCAGAGTTATAAGAAGTTGAAGATTCCATGGGTAGGTCTTTGGCTAGTTCGACATGTCTAAAATACGAAATGGTTTAGGTCGTCCAAGTCATCGGCTGGGTCGGCACCGCTGCCATTGCCTATGGATGCATTTTCACCTTAAAAAGCTGGATCAACGGTGATGTCTTACCCCTCGGCTGGGCGACTGTCTATTCTGCTGCGAGTAAGCCTCTTTGGGGAGTTGCACTTTCATGGATTGTAATAACCTGCTATTATGGATATGGCAGTTTCATTAACAGTTTTATGAGCTGGTCTATTTGGGTCCCACTTGGAAGATTGACATACAGTGCCTATTTGGTCCACATCATGGTTGTGTTGTATTTGGCTGGTCAGAATCAGCAGCCGTTTGTGTTTTCTGACTTCTTCCAGATGGTAGGCCTCACTTTTGACCTTAAAAGTTGTTAAAAAGCTGTTTTAGTTGACCCTCTTCATCATCCCATCAATCGTCTGCGCCTACCTCTTCGCTATCATCTGGTCATCCGCCTTCGAGTTCGCCTTCGGCAAGCTTGAAACCGTCCTAATCGGCAGTCTCCTCGGCAAACCTGGCCCAGTCCCCGTCCGCCCACGTGCGACCACCCTCGATCCCCCTATCGCATCCGAACCTCCGAACTCGCCTGTCAATTACGAAAAACGACCAAGCGTTGCCGCTGAAATGAAACACCCTCGATCTCGTCGCGGCACGAAGGCCTCTGCCCATTTGGAAGCCAATGGTCTTCGTTCCAGAGCTGGCAGCAGGTTGGAAATCCATCCAGAAGCCCCTCCACGCAGAGTATACCCCGAATTACACGGCCATGAACAGCACAATGTCGTCGATGGCAGAGTGACGGATATAGTTTCGGGCACGGACAATGGCCACATCGAGACTTTACGAATTAAAAAGATCAATGAAGAAACTATTAGATTTTGAGTAATTTACTTTGAGCTTATAAAATAAAAATTATTTTGAACTGTAAAAATGGAACCAAAAACAGATTGACCAAAGAGTCCACATTTGCAGCCATTACGAAGGTCAGCCAAAAAGCCGCTAATCAAACAAACAGCTTCCACAAAATTTGAAAAACTGTCACCCGAAAAATGTTAATTCTGTCAGGTCAACGGAGCCAAAAGTCACGTTGTGGTGACTAAAACCAAGAAAACTAAGACAGTCATCTCAAATGCATAAAAATAAACGACAACTGCAGTTAGATTTGTTTATTTTGGACCCATTTTGGCTTACTGATAAGGCTAACTTACATTTTTTGGTTTGAAAATAAACAAACTGTATAACATTCTTTTTTGAGTTTAATGTTTATTATTTTTGCTTTCAATTTGTTTTCCATAAATGAATGCATTTGTTTGTCGAAAAAAGCGAAAGGTGTTCATTACCCGCTTCTCCGACCTCACAGTTGCATTGTTTATTCAGCCCTTTCCAGGTGTTTCATACATTCGTCATTTTATTAGCCTCAGGGCAAAAGGCAGACCCCCGAGGATGTGTTGGTCATTCAGTGTATACGATCGATGACATCTGTGAGTACGGATTGCGCACGATTTGGGTAATTCTCTTTCAGCGTTCCCGCAAGATTGACCCTAGTCAGCGCCTAAGGGGTGTTGTTCTATGCATATCATGCGCGAGATCTCTTCGATCCATGAATGTCTTGAAATTGATGTATAGGAATATTATTACATAGTTTCTCGAAGACGGGGTTTGCTCACAACAAAATATGACAGATCTTCGTTAAAAATGGATATTTCAGTTACATTAGTAAAGCTGTGATGACATTAGTGACATTCTTTTCAGTCATTATGTCCGTTCGAACAACATTGTCAGGTTGATTGTAAATAAAACGTGCATTTGGGCTTACTCATTGCGTACTTTTTGATGTTTTGTTCTTGCAGGGGAGGCCTTTATTTTGACCAATAATGTGGGGGCGGGGGAGCTTACCCGACCCTCACGTAATCTGTTCCCCCGTTCTCATACAATGGTTAATCCGACTTCTTCGGGATTCACTGATCCTGAAGCCTAGGTCGTGCTCTCTCGTGAGGAAAACTGTAAGCTTCTTTTTCACCGACGGTCGATCTCGCTATTCATCCTGGGGTTCGCTTCTGAAGCCATCTACGGCCGGTCAGTTTTCTGTATCAGCTTAACTTTTCTGCGTATCTGTCACTCACGGAGACTAAAGAACGCAGTGAATCCATCCAGAAAGGCCTGTCTTTAAGCTTGCACCTGTTGCGAGTATGTTTTTACTGAAAAACCCGAGCTCCAAGGTCTGTCTCCAGCGTGCGCGATCTTCCCTCAGGCGATGGGTATCCCCTTTAGTTGACTCAACTTTTTTGTCTATCTAACAGCTCTCTCGAGATAGACGTACATTTCGCAAGTTCCGCGCAGATAGCCCCCCACGTGCGTGCTTTCGACGTGAGTAAACGGAAATCCAGTTGTTAGTTGACCGCTGGCTGCTACTAGCGTTCCTGCCACTTGACAACCTCGACAACTTCCTGCATTCATTGTTCTCCCCTTCTACCCTGAGGCAATGATAACGACAAGATGAAAAGAAGCCTACAAATATTGGCTATTATTGTATATGGCTGCTTTATTTCGACCTTGGGAGATACAGTAAGACATTGCCGTCAAAATGTCTGCCAAAATGGTGGCACTTGCATGTTGACCAGTCGTGAGTTTGTTTATCTGATGAAAAATGAGCCATAAAGGATAAGTTGAATCTCTTTTAGCCGCCCCACGCTTTGCCAAATGCTTCTCCAACGAACTCTACTTCGAAGGCCGGTGCTACCAGATCATCCGGCAGGCCGTAAATCGGACCCAGGCCACCGAACACTGCGCTAATCTTCTCGGTGGTGCGCTGCCAACAAGTTTAGTCACGATCGAAAACGACAGTGAACGAAGATTTATTTCACAGATTTTGCAGGAGAATGTTTCGAAAGAATCGAAAGCATGTAAGGAATTTTAGAAGTTTGATCTCCGTTGGATAAAGGCATTATTTTTTAAGAAAATACAAATTTCAAATTTTGTGAAATAAAAATTTGACTGCCTAATTTGGAGCTTTTAGATCTATCAATCGCTTTTTGGATCGGAGGCCAATCAAACTCCCAAAACCCTGAACAACTAAAATGGTATTGGCCAAATTCGACCGAAGAAATCCAAAGACCATTTTGGGATAACAACCAGCCTGCCATCGAAGACGATATCAACAGTAATCACATTTTCTTTAAATAGCTCTTTTATATTTCCACTTTTAAGACCTCTGCGTAACCCTCGATGTTGACAGCGCCTTCGCATCCTGGAAATCGAAATCCTGTTCTGATTTGAACTATTTCGTCTGTCAACATGCAACTTTTGATCACTCTGAACCGTCTTCTTTCTCTCAATGTCGCTGCCCTCCGTCATTTGAAGGCCGTTATTGTGAAATCCCAGTGGAATCGACTTCTATCCTTGCTCCACCACCGTCATCCGAACGCAGTACCTGTGAATCCGCGGGTTTGGTCTACGCATGTCCCCATGGTGGTGTCATCCTTGTTGATTATGCTGTTTATGGACATCTTTCAAATGACACTGAAATGTGTCTATTCCAAAATAATGCGGCTAATGAAGTTTTGACTGATGAAATTTGTGTTGATCCGAGTGGTTTGGCTATGCTGGTGCAACGGTATGACTTCAAAGTTATCATTTGAATCTGAAATATGGTCATTTTCAGATGTGAGGGTCTATCCTTCTGCCAAATCCCCTCTATGCAATCAGTCTTCCCACATCGGCCATGCCCTCCAACAACACCAGTAACTCTAAAGTACCGAATGCGATGCTCATCAGTCGGAAATGTTCCACATCAATGCCATCCAGGTGCGCAATACATTCAAGGACGCTGCTACTCCGTCGAATTGGCACGAAATTTGGGCACAAGGAAAACCTTTGATGAAGCTAGGGCTGATTGTGGGCTTGCTGTGAGCTTAATCCGTCAAAAATGACATCAAAAAGGTGTAACTGTGCAAATTTCAGGGCGGCGATTTGGCCCGCTTCCAAGACGGCCCTGTGTTTTCCATGCTTTCAGCCGAAATCGAACATCAAGCCGCAGCCTACAATGAAAGTGCCAGCGAAGAGCTATTTTGGGTTAAACAATCAATTTCGACAGCCAAAGTGAGTGGATTCTGCCCGGCCGTCGCATCTCGAGCTCATGGACTCAAATTGGAGACATGTGATCGGAGGTTGAATTGGATTTGTGAGTATCCACCAATTGGGGAAGCGACTGCTCGGAAAACTGAGTCACTCATCGAAGACGGTTTATTTGTGCCGATTGTGGAAGAAATTGAGAGTACAATGGCTACTGAGGCGGTTAAGGTTGAAACTGAGACGTTGCCTGTGGCGGTTTTCACTACTGAAGCAACAAGCACGACGTCATTGACCACTTTGGGAATGGAAATCACGACAACGAGGTTAGTTATGGCTATTTTAAGGAAAAACGCAATTAAAAAAGACAAAGTGCCTCAAGGCAATTGGCTAAAAAGGGGTGTTACGTCACAAATAGGTATAAATATTCATCAAACACATTACATCAAGGGGTTACACATTGCAAACGACCTACTTTCAACCTCACAAAGGCCCCAAAACTGCTCACAGAAGCCATCAAACCCCCATGCGCAAAGTTGTGACTCACAATGGCCGCTCCGTTTCCAAGTTCCTGGGGCGTTGTCGTCGTTGTCTGTGTAGCCGATCACCACAGACCAGTTTTCTGTTCGGTTCACTCTGCAAAAACTACTATGTAGGTTTTGCGCAACTTGATATCAGCATGGTTAGCCCATTCATTGATTGGTTATTGCCCTTTGATAGCACTTTCTATTACCACTTTATTGATCACCGTTAAATCTGTTTAGAATTTGCACCTCTCTGTTATAGTAACAGCTCTCTTTTCTTATTTGTGGTCCACATTTTTTGCACACCGTCGTCTCAATTTCGATTACTCAAGTTCAACGAGGGGCTAAATCAACACCTTTGTCGTTCCGCGCAGACTCTCTCAACCTTAACCAAAGCCGAGTTAAGACATTATTTCCGTATTTCTTTGACTTTTTGGCGAGAACTCACATCAGTCAGAATTGAGCAAATGTTTTGAATTCGTCATTGAGGACTATCATTCCCGTTCGTTGACTGATGCAAGTGAGGTAGTTCGCATTGAGGTTTTTCCTCAAAGTGAGGACCGTCAATGAGTGATTCCATTCCGTCTTCAATTTCTCTAACATCATTTTACATCATACTTCCCAAAAAGCCGCCTTTTTTGTTTTCAAAATGCCCTTGCCCCATATTGCCAGTCACACTGGAAACAAGTTCCCCGATTTTCTTTCTTCCCTGTAGTCTGTTTTGTTCGCTGTAAGCGTGTTCGCCAAACATAGCGCTTTTTGTCAGTGATATTGGTACAAATGAGCAGCGCTCTCATTTCAGTGAATTTGATATAGATGCACATGGGCATTTGGACGCTAAATTAGCGGGTTACTGTAGTTCCAGAACTGATAAAAGCGAAAGCGAATTGAAACGGAAAAGTTGTTTATTTGGGGTTAATGTGCAATCGGATGAAAAAAGTGTCATTAATCTTGGTTTTTGTTGTTATTGGGGGTATTTTGAGGTAAAATCATATATCAGACTTCCCAAAATTAGTAATTATTTTGTCAATTTTAGCCCTCTAGCCGAATCCACAGCGATAAACCATGGCCCTCGAGCTGTTTGCCCCGAAATTACCTGGCTCGGGCTCAGATTCCCGGAAACGCATGCCTGTCAGGAGGCCGTTGTAGACTGTCCAGAAAGCGATGACACTACTGGTATGACTTTTTGCTAAATGGCGCCACTAATTGATATTTCTAGGCGTTGTTCGTTTCAAATGTGGCTGCGAACACGGAACATGGATGAATTCGGCCGATCTTTCAAACTGTACCCATCGATGGGTGGCAGCCATGCAGAGTGATATCGAAGCCCGTCGAGACAGTGTTGAAATCGCGACAAATATGTTGACAAGGCTTCAGACTAATGTTGCTGAAGGAAATTTATACGGTGGCGATGTGACTAATGTTATTGAAGCCAGTGAGCAACTTGTTCCATTGGCACATTCGCAATTGCTCAACATTGGTGACGTTCAAGAGCGAATTGCCTATGCTCAAAACTTTACGAATCTTATTGGTCAAAGCGGTGATCAGTTGCTATCAAATGGCGCCAATAAGGCATGGGAACAGTTGGATGTGACGAGAAGAGTTAAGAAAGCGTCTAATTTGATGACGGTTCTTGAGTTGTCGTTGGCTTTGTTGACTGATAACATGCCAGCGGGGCAGCAAGCACTTGGATTTGAAAACTGGGCATCGAAAGTGGAAACTAAGATGCCGATAATCACAACTGCGAGTTTCGCTGTCCCGAGGACAAGAACAACTAGCACGGCAGCAGATTCAAATGCGCCGCTCAATGCGACTTCACGTCGTTATGGTCCATCAACAATTGTTGAGTTTGAAGGATTCTCTAATGCTCCGATTATGCAGCTCCCTAACTTTGATGTTTTGAGCGCTTCCGCCATTCCGGCTTCGCCTCGAATGCAAACCGTTTCCTCAGATACACCGCAACTTTTTGCTACAGCTGCAGGGATGCCAGAACCAACAGGGCCGACGAAAGTCGGATTCTTCATGTACAATTCCATCGGATCACTGCTATCAAATGACACCTCGACCATTATCAACAGCAGAGTTATGGGTGCATTCGTCAATGATCCTACCGTATCAGTGTCATTGCCGGCTAATCAACCTGTCAATTTCACGTTTTATCATTTACGGACTCATGGAGTAGCTAATCCGAGATGCGTTTTCTGGGATCCGAAATACATGTAAGTGGTGTATCGATTGACTTTGTGCAAGATGTTGATTTACCGATCTTCAGGACATGGTCCCAAAATGGCTGCACGATGGTCGAAACTTCCGAAAAGTACACTTTGTGCAGCTGCAACCATTTGACTTCATTCGCCATTTTGATGGATGTCAATGATAACATCGACATGATTACAGGTAGCAATGCCGTCGCACTGGATATCATTACTATCTTCGGATGTGCGTTGTCAGCTGTTTGTTTGATCGCAACGATTCTGATTTTTACTTGTTTCCGGTAGGTTTCAACTGTTAACACTATTTAAAATCTTACAAAATGTCAATTTCAGAAGTCTATACAGTGTCCGCCATTCAATCCACCGTAACCTATGCATGTGCCTCCTCGCAGCCGAGATATTCTTCGTAATCGGCATCGATCGCACATCCAACACTGCAGCTTGCCGTGGCGTAGCCATTGCAATGCATTACCTCTTCCTCGCTGCCTTCTGTTGGATGCTTCTGGAAGGCTACCAACTCTACATGATGCTGATCCAAGTTTTCGAGCCCCACAAATCACGAATTTACCTTTATTATCTCTTCGGTTACGGCTGTCCGGCCATTATTGTTGCTATTTCGGCCGGAATAACTTGGCAAAATTACGGTACTCTGAGCTATTGCTGGATCAATGTGCGAAGTGGCACAATTTGGGCTTTCATTGCACCGGTAATCGTCGTAATTGTGGCGAATTTGGTCGTACTCGGTATTGCATTACGAGTTGTCTTATCAGTTAAAAGCCGAGAACGCTCAACGGCACAACGGATCTTCGGATGGCTAAAAGGATCAGCTACCTTGTTGTGCTTGCTTGGAATTACTTGGGTTTTCGGATTCTTGGCGGCGATTCCAGGGGCACACATTGTGTTTGCCTATGTTTTTTGCATTTTGAATTGCTTCCAGGTCAGTTTTGAATGGCTTATGTTTGATGAAACTGACGAATTGTTGTGTTTAGGGGGTCTTAATCTTCGTCCTCCATTGTGTCCTGAACGACAAAGTCATCAATGCCCTTATGCGAGCAGCGCGAAAGTCCGTCTGTTGCTGTGGACCAGATCTCACAAACTCATCTATGGCCGGCTATTCGTCAGCTCGTACCGGGACGACATTCTTTTCACGACATAGGCTTCTGAACTTCTTCAAACATGACAACTATCAGGGAAGTACCAGTTCCGCCGAATCCACTGATTCTACAAAAAATGCGGTCCCCTCTCCGACGCCATTGACGAAATCTGTCCATGTTGGTACTGAAACTTCAAAGAAAGACTCCCCAGAAGTAGCCACAATTCGTCGATTGTCAGACTGGAAGTCCCATACAGCAGCAAGTTATCAAGGATCCCAAAACCTGCAACATCAACCAGAAGTTGAACCAGATATGGACCCATATTCCGAGCCCCAATTACCAGATCGCCCCACAATCAGACTTCCACGGCCTTCAATTCGACCTTCCATGTCCTCAACCCATCGAAACAGCAATGGCTCATCCATCGGCGAAGTCAGCCTAACACCGAGGAGAGGCCTTCTTCGAGTCGATCCCGACACCCTCGAAAATCGGCATTCAGCACCGGTAAAACGGAAAAAGTTCCCTCTAGGGTCCACCGAACAGGAAAGAATCGCCGAACTTCGTGGTGGTGTGGTCACCAATCCACAGTCTCAGGTTAATGTTATTGTTGAACATTTATAGTTATTCAGTCAAAACGTCATCCAAAACAGTTATGAGTAACATGCCCAAAGATACTGTAATATTGTACATATATGGTTATGTGAAATGTCAAAAGTTTGTGTTAATTTATGAATGAGTGTTGTTTGTGCAATGAAATTGAATTTATAAGGGTGCAAAACAGTTATAAAAAATGAATTTGAAATCGAAAGTGCAAATTAGCCATGTGAAGAGGCGGGATAACAAGGGCTGGCAATGGCGTGGTTTTGCATAGATCGAGAATGTGATCTTTTAGCGCGTTTTGCAGTGTTTTGTTTTTAGAATTAACAAACTTTTAAAAGTTCAAACGCCAAGGTGTCATGTTTTTGACAGTTTCGTTTCATGAATAAATCATAAATTATATATAACTACCAGTGTTCCAGTATTCTAGTGACTCATATGTCAAAAACACCAAAAACAGTTTCAAAACTCATATTTATCCTGATGCCATTTCTGTTTTGACTGTTTATTTACCAAATTGCAGTTCCGGTTATTGCCCTGAACCCGCTCCTGGTCTATTTTGGCACCCTGAACCGTGTCCTTTCCCCCATCGCCTAAAATCCCATAGGAACGCAATGCAAATGCCACAACAGGTCTATGACCCTTTTCCACGTTCAAGGATTAAAATAATGCAAATGGTATGACTTCCAAGCTGCTTCCATGCCCACCATTCATCCCGCAGGCGCTAACAACTGTGTTTTGCCCCTAACTAAGACCTCACTTTGCCTTGTCCTCTGCAAAACGGCGACATTCCATTGTTGTAACCCCTTTTGGCATTACATTTATCCAACAAAAGTGCAAACATATTTTCCTCCGTTTTTGGCAAGCCAATGTAAGTACTTAGGCCAATTTGTAACACCCTTTTATCTTTTTTGCACAAGAACAAATGTGCGTCAGCCCTTCCAGTTTGACGATGATGAGCGACCACCAGGGTCTCAGCTGCTCCGAGATGAAAGGCAACACATGTGCCGCGTGAAAAAAGGGCTATGAACGGCATTTTTTGCTTTATGTGATTGAATTTTAAGGGGGTGGTTACGCACCATCGATGGGTACGTGGAATGTGCCGTTGTTCGCTCATGGCTTTTGGGCGCTTGAAATTTTTATCAGGCTACGTGAATTTAACTTCCGGTTACGCTTTTACTGCGGTTTCAAACGTTTGAATGATAGATTTATTCACTTTTTGGTTTTTTTAACTTTTTCCATACAAGGGCACAAGAAATGCCTATTTTAACGTTCCCCAACTCTGCTCCAACTGCGTGAAATACACATTTGTTTCCTCATCAGTCTGAAATATCATCGGCTTTCCCATGGTTGTCCGAACCGGCAAACTTCGAGGAATGTCTTCGATCGCGTTCGTTTTGTGGAACCTGTTTTTCAAGTTTGACAAAATCCTTAAACACCTATTTTCTTTTTTTTGACCATAATTGTCTTAAAACAACTTACTGTTTTACCGTAGGCAGTGCCCCTGCACCCATAAATACCGCAATGATAAGCACAGCGGAAACAAACACCAGCATTTGCCAAATGAAATAGAAGAATATCGTGTAGTAAAGGTCATCTGCGAGCCAGTATAATAGATAGGCCTAAAAACCGAAAGAATAGTATTATTCAACACAAAAGTTTGGCTTACGCTCAAAACAGCACAGTTCACGCAAAAATAAAGCGCAAAGAATTTCTTAATAAATTGAATCAGCCGCATGTTTTCGGATAATTGATAACGCTGTGATAACGTCATTTCTGATGTAATCCGATTTTTGTACAATTTGTAGTTGGCATACACTGTATATATAAATAACTGAAAAGTAATAATATTTGTATGTTTCAATGAATCAATTATCAGAACTGTAACTTACAAGAATAGTAAAAACAAAAATGAACACTGCTATCACCACTACTGTACTCAATGCATACGGAGCTGAAACATCGATCAAAAATGTAGACTTTTATAGAGATCTAAATGGAACTTACATGTAAATGAAACCGAAACCAGTGCTATAGCAGCGATGATGAGAATTAAGATAAGCACTGATATAAAAGTGTAGGATTTAGTTGTTTCATAGGTGTCTATCATTGCTGTTGCTGCGAATCGTTCTACACAGTAGGCAGTTAATAACCCTATGAAAACTGCAGCGGCGGCGATTTCGATAAATTTGATTGTCATTAGGTTTTCTGGAACTCCGTAAGTTATGTAGATTTTTTGATTTGGGCAGACATAGCTTAGGATGATGGACAGAGCAGCAGCGCCCTGGAAGACAGCAAAAGAGCCGTAGGATGCGTACATCTGCAAATATCAATTAGAAAGTTCGAATAGTGTTGCTAATGACATACCAGTAATCTAATGTGAATATGAAAAAGTACCATACTAGTTTTGAGGAATCTCACAAAATAAGCATAAACCAATATCATCGATATGCTAGTGAATAACATTAAAACGTCAAAAGTCGGCTTGTTTTTCATTATAAATGCTGAAAATTCTACAGTAGACTGAATCGATAGCTTAAAGATGCGCTGACTTTCATTAATAGGACGAAAGTAATCAACGATATTCAGCATTACACAATTTGTCAACTGTCATACATACAACTTACAACTGGAACAAACGAAGTTCAAAGAATTAAGGGCTGACACTGTTTCTAAAAAAAGCACCTGCAGGTGTACCTGTTTTACGTATCACAGGTGAAAAAACCACAGTACGTAACCTTAAATATTAAGTAGATAGTTGGTAACTGAAAACTTGACCTTATGCGAAAATGACAAAAAATAGTATTTATTAAGACACAAATCTAAACATCTTTGAATTTGAAATGTGCACTTTCAAAAGGGAAACAAATTGCCTATTTTCGCGCTGCCCAACTTTGCTCTAATTGAATGAAATAAAGATCTGCTTCTTGGTTGCCATGGAAAACCATCTGTTCTCCCATTGATGATTTGATGGAGAACATGCGTGCTGTGTCATCGACTAGATTCATTTTCTTTCCGCGCAACTTTTCACACAACCTAGAACCGTTGCTTTCCTTATTATTAAGTTTCAAAACCGAACTTACTCTCGAACCGTCGGAAAAGCTCCCGTAACCATAAGTGAAATCATGATAGCCGTGCCGTAGATTAGCACTGACAACTGGTGGACAAAATGCAACAGTATAGTAATATAAATGTCTTCAGTGATATAATAAACAGTGAAAACAGAAAACACTACAAAATTGAAGAACCAATACACAAGGAAAAGACATCTTGTGAACCTTAAAATTCGCAGGTTTTCCGATAACTGATACCTTTGGGAAAGTGTCATTCGAATTTCTGATGTCACGCGGGTGCCGTATAATCTAACATTAATTGACATGTAATAGAAATACGTCTATAAGGAATTACTTGTAAAAGTAAGGAAATGTCCCACTTACAGCAAGTTCGCAAGCGCCGAGGATCAGAATCGCTGTAATCGTATAGAACAAAGAGTTATTGACTGAAAAAGTTTAATATACAGTTGCGAAATTGCACTTTTACAAACCAAAAATTAGCATTAATGTCATTGCGAACGCTATAAGCACCACAAAAGTGACGATAGAAATGATGAGCAACCAGCTAGACCATGTCTCATAGTCGTGAATCCAAATGGTTGCTACTACTCGTTCAATATTGAAACCCATGAGAAAGACAGTGAACACCAGAGCCCCAAAAATTTCAAGTATTTTGAGTAGGATCAGATTTTGCTGAATTCCAAATGTCACACACATAGTATCCATTGGATAGATGTGTCGCAGGATAATGGCGCCATCCACGCCAATTCGATATAGTACAAACGACCCAAATGTGGCGTAGATCAACCTACGAAGATGAACATGAAGTTGAAGTCCGCTGTTGATATACCGCATCATGAAAGCGAAGGATGATATCATTATGAAGCTCGTGAATACGGTGAGAATTTCAAATGGTGTTTGATATTTTTTGATGAAAGCGATGAATTGCGGATCGGCTTTGATGTCAATGTAAAGAAGATTGTAGACATGGTCGATTCTGTCGCAAAATCTAGTCAAATTCATAATCAGCAGAGTGACTATACGGGTTCTACTTACTAGATAGAAGCAATAATACCGTTTTTCATCATAACTGCAGTCAGGTGTTTGCAATACGGCCTTTGCAAAAGATGGCAGGTGAAAGGCTTTCCTTTAACAGTCATCAATTATGATTATAATTGTACACGTGATAACGAGGCGGTTAATTTTTTTATTGGGTACCCGTACATGATAAATGACAATTAACAAAGTAAGAGTGAGTCTCATTCATGGTGAACATGTGGCTGAGTATTTGGGTTAGGATGAAGAACTGGCTGTGGAATCTCGTGAAATACTAGCGCTTTTATACTACTAATTTTCTTTTCCGGTCTATCCCAACTTTTCATTAACTGATTGAAATACACATCGGCTTCTTGATCATTGGCGAACATCATTTGTTCTCCCATTGACGTTCTTATCGGGACTATCTTGTTGTTTGTCGGATTGAGGGGGTTTGTTCGACACTGTCGGCATAGTCTGAAACTACAGAATACAAAATGTATTATAGCACTGTTTCAACTTACTGTCCAACAGTTGGCCACGCCCCCGTCGACATAAATATCCCCACAATCATACAGGAAGTAATGTAGCCTTCCCAGATCCAAATGTAGTGAAAAACGATGGTGAAATACAAATCATCACAGGCAATGTATGCAACAAATGTCAAAAGCATGACAATATTGCAGGACCAGTAGATTGTTGACGTGTTTTGCATGAATCTGATGATGCGCAAGTTTTCGGATAGCTGATAACGTTGCGATAAGTTCATTCGGGATTCAAAAAGTACGCGTCGCTGATACATTTGCTTGTTTTTGGTGATGACATGGAAGAACAACTAAAACATACCCAAAAAGGTCATATTTTCAAAAAACGTAAGACTTACACATGCTTGAATTACAAGAATGACTGTGAAAAGTGGCCACGTTATTAATATTCCATTATCACCTGAAAACTGTTTTTACAAAGGATCAAAATGTGGTGACTTACAAAAGATACCAATGACACCAAGAAAAAATCCAATCACAATAAGTGTGACGATCATTAAAAGGCCATTCGCGAGGTTTTTTAGGGGGGCCGACCCCCGATTTTTTGACATCC
>KB455127.1:394756-444474 GCA_000341325.1 Panagrellus redivivus
GCAGTAGAATTGACCAAGAAATGATTGAGATCCCCTATTGGAAGCACATGCGATTGTCGATTTTTCGACACCCTCAAATTCACATTATGCCAAATTTTTTAGCGTTGCCGAAAGGTACCAACTTTTACGTTGGAGAAGTTATTCAACAGCTTATTGCGGTCAGTTTGACGCCAACAGCGAGTAATTTGAATTCCTATGTGCCGAGATCCTCTATTGTTTCCTTGAACTGTCCCCAAAATCCTGTCGTGAGTCACCATGACAGCAATTAGCAGTACAATAATTGGAATGACATAAATAAAGCCATCATCAACTAGCAATACGACACATGTAAAACCAGCGCTAAGTGCCGCCACAGAAACAATTGCGCCGGTTACAAATATGTAGGATATCCAATTTTCATAGAAGGTTATAAATATCGTTGCTATTAGACGTTCGAAGATAAGGTTAGCCATGGCCCCGCAGACTATTGCCGCGCTTAAGGTTTCGATGACACTCAACGGAAGCAAGTTCAAGGGGACTGCGAAAACTTTAGAATAACTAACAATTGGAAAACAATGACTTAATATTGTCGAAATGTCAACAGAACATCGGTAACTAACATAAAATAGCCATTTAACATATATCATTTGACGGAGATGTACATGGAATTTGAGGCTATTGTGCAAATAAGGGAGCGCAATGAGCACGATTGTGTTAAATAGAACACTGTAAGTGACAGTGACAACATCAATGCTAAGTTTGTAGTTCTTGATGAGATCGACTAATGATGGGCTAAGTTGGACAGAGATACGAATGCTATTATTAATGTTATCAAATTTTTCGATGACAGAAATCATTGTTACAGACATATATATATGACTTACTTCATGCACTCAGTTGCAGGAATAAGTGTTAAGTTGGTTTCAAATGCAGGTGAAAGTTTTGTTGTTAGCGATAGAGTGTATGCGTCAGTTTTTTTATTACGCAGTAGCAATTGCAAAGGTGTGGGTGCAATTGGTTTATAATTTTTAAGAGGTCAGATATATGTCGTCAAAATACATACAACATGAAGTTGAGCGATCAAATTGACCAAAACGGACTGTCATTGCCACCTGCACCAATGATGTTTTAGATATAACTAATTGCAAACTGTTTTGCACGCAGCAAAAAATTAAACACGTTTATTTAAATGCTTATACAATTTACTTTTTATCGTTTTATATGCCGACTTCTATTAAACATTAATCTTAATTCCAACTACTAGCTAACTGTTTGAAATACACATCTGCTTCCTGATTATTTTGAAACACCATTTGCTCTCCCATCGTTGTCTTGATTGACAGTGCACTTCTACTTTCTACTTTGGTGCTTCTCCGCACTTGGCATAACCTAAAATCACCAACTTTGTCTTCATATTGCTCAACATTACGCTTACCGTCTAAACTTGGGCCGAGTGTCCTTGCTTAGAAACATGTAGAAAATGCCCAAAACAGATGTCGCAAATGTAAATCCTATCCATTGCCAGACGTAGTGAAGGAAAATTTTAACCCAAAAGTTGTCGGTAATAAAATATGCAAAAAATGCCGACATGTTACAGGAATTACACAGCACTTCCGTCAGCAGCAGAATTCGTAAAATTTTAATAAGTCGCAGGTTTTCTGATAGCTGATACCGCTGGGACAAGGACATGTCTGACGTTGTTCTAATTGCGAATAGTTTAGTGTTTTTATGGGTAATGTACAGAACTGCAACAATCATACCAAAAAATAGTGCGAATCCTAATGGAAAAACTAGGATGAACCCGTTATTGAAAAATAACATCAAACATGTAAATAATGCGAAGATTGTACCAGTTAGAGCTCCAATTCCAATCACAAATGTATACGAAATCCAACTTTCGTAAAAGTTTATCAGTATTGTAGCTAATAGCCTTTCTAATATAATGTTTGTTATGGCGCCGCAAACGATAGATGCGCAGATTATTTCGAATATTCTTAATGGGAGCAATGTTATGGGCACTGCGAAAGCTTTCGAATAGCCATTTAGGGGGATGACATAACTTAAGATTGTAGAAATATCGACTGCAAATCGATACAGGACATAGAAAATCCACTTTTTGTAGATCATACAACGTAGATGAATGTGAAATTTGAGTCCGCGGTGAAAAATCGGAAGGGAATACAACACAAATATGTTTAAAAGTGTACTGTAGATTACGGTAATAGTGTCGATGACTGGTTTGAAGTTTTTGACAAAATCAATGAATGCACTGTCTGGTAGGATAGAAATAACAAAACTGTTATTTACACTGTCTATTGTTTTGGCGAGAGATTCCATGGCTGCTACAGGTTTTATATATAGAGTATGATAAAGTCAAAAGTAAATCTAGTCTAATGTACGAAACATAAATGTCGGGATCAAATTGTTTGATAAATGCAGGTGGAAGTTGTAAGTGTTTACATTTATCAAATTTCTATTAGGTATTTCATTTTCCACGCATTTTCAGACATATAAAAAGTAGCGATCAATGCTTAACATACTAACTCCAACTTCTTGCTAACTGGCTAAAGTATACATCTGTCTCTTGCTGACTTTTAAGCATTAGGTTTTCGTTCGTAGTAGACTTAATTGGTAGCGGGTTTTCGGTGCTAATGTGACTTTCTATGCTGTTATTACGGATTCGACATAGCCTGTAACGATGACTAACACATATCATTTGACATTGGCAGACTAATTTTACCGTTTCATGGTCTGTTTAGTCCCTTTACCAAGAAATAACACCAAAATCAATGTAGCGAAAAACAACGCAATCCATTGCCAAACATAATGCATGACTAACTTGATCCAAAAGTCGTCGGCGATGAGATAGGCAAAGAATGCTGCCAAATTGCAGGTATTGCACATCACCTCTGTTACCAGGAAAGCTTGCATCAGCTTGATACTGCGCAAGTTTTCTGACAACTGGTAGCGCTTGGATAGCGTCATTCGGTTTTCGGATGTGATTCGGATTGCATGAAGTTTGTAGTTTTTATACACAATGTAGCTTACGGCAATAGCCAGGTCAACGAGTAAGATGAACAGCAAAGGAATCACAAAAATAGATCCATCGTTAACCAACATCACCAAAAACGCTAGTGATGCAAAGATTCCACCAACAGTAAAACTGATTGTAGCCACCAAAGTGTAGCAAACCCAATGTTCGTAGAAGTTGATTAACACTGTTGCCAGTAACCGTTCGAGAATGATGTTGCTAATGGCACCGCAGACAATGGCCGCACAGACTATTTCCACAATGCTCAACGGAAGCAACGCTTTTTTGACCGCATAAACTTTTGAATAACCATCTTCCGAAACGTCCGGCAAAATGTAGCTTAAAATTATCGATGCGTCATTGGCACACCTATACAACATGTAAAAAACCCATTTTTCGTAAATCATACATCGTAGATGAATGTGAAATTTGAGGCCGCGATGGAGTATTGGCAGTGAAATAAGTACTATAATGTTGAGAAGGGTACTGTAGAATACTGTAACAATATCAATCAGCAACTTATTGTTTTTTATAAAGGTAATACGTTCGGAGCAAGATTGAAGTGTGATCTGGTAGCTGTTGTTGAGGTTGTCAAATTTGGTGATAAACGAATCCATGTTTACAACAACAGTGTTTTGAGATGTGCTGTCGGTTACCAAATGACACGCAAGCGATGAAGTCAACTTCCAAATTATATATTGTACATGGTTTAAGGACGATATTACACTGTATGCAATTATTTTAGTAATTGCATGTCATTTACTAGCACACTCAAAGTACTTTCACTTGAAAAAAGAAATCTAAACACATTGAACAGTTCTAAATTACCGGGAATTTGGATGCGTAGCCAAAGGAAGCCATAAAAATGGCTAGAAACCTTCAAATGACATGTCACAACTTATGATATCTAAATGGTAATTCTATGTTGGATTGCAATGCAGACCAAAGTTTGCATCTGTAAGTACAAAATAGCAATGTATTTTGAAGGAAAAACAATTTTCCATGTCACGTTTATTAATTGCGTTATGACACTCAACTAAGATCACTATTCTATAAGAACAATCTAGAAACTACTTATTAGGTTCTCCCCAACTTTGTGTTAGTTGGCCAAAATACACATCAGCTTCTTGATCCAGTTGGAACATCATTTGCTCGCCGATGGATGACTTGATCGAGAAGACTTTGTTGTTGCAGGTAGTTTCACTGTCCGGTCCCAAGTCGCCTTTCAACTTTTTCCACAGCCTTAAAGTGTAACTATAAAAAGGACGGTTTTTGGCACTTCATGACAACTTACTGCATAATCGTCGGCCAAACTCCAGCTGAACTAAATACAACGATGAGGAACCCAGCATAGATGAAAATAAGGATCTGCCAGACAAAATTGATGAATAACTTGAAATATAACTCATCGGAGAGCCAATAGACGAAAAAGGCCTAAAACCAAAACCATATTTTACAAATAATCATCACAGTCTAAACAAAAACACCTTACCGCAAGCACAACCAAATTGCAACAAAAGTAAAGTCCAAATAAGTTTCGTAAAAACAAAACAATGCGTAGATTTTCTGACAACTGATAACGTTGGGACAGGTTCATACGTGTATCTGATGTCACTCGAGTAGCGTATAACTTTTTGTTTTTTATCATGATGTAAAAAAATGACTAAAAATGGTCACCTTTGGCAATTTTCTGTAAATCAAATTAACATACCACAACCTGAAAAGTCGCCGCGATAGCTAATGCTGCCATAACAACAACAAAACCGTTGTTAACTGAAAACACGGAAGCAAATAAGCAAACTTTGATACAAAAAAGTCATTAAAATGTGACTAGATACACTTACCAAAAAACAATGTACAAGTAAACCCCAATCCAAGTAATAAAATACACGCTGTAATTATAATAACGAATAAGTAACTTTTTTGGGATTCATACGTGTTAATCATGACTGTCGCAACTAAACGCTCGAAAATCAATGCAGTTAGAAAAAATATAAATGTGGCTGCGAATATAAGTTCAATAAACTTGAACAAGATTAAATTTTGGGGTATACCAACTGCGACACTCCATTGATTGGTTGGAAATACGTAGGCCAGAATCAGAGGGGCATCGGTAGCTATCCGAAAACAGCAATAATCAAAATAAGCTATTAAAATCAACGCTCTTAGATGGAAATGCAACTTTAGACCGCGATTTATGAATGTCATCAGAGTGCCGATGATGGCCATAGTCATAAAACTGCAGATTACTGTAATAATGTCAAACGTTAATTTGTATTGTTTCACAAAATTTATGAAAGAAGCAGATGAATTGATGGGGATTCGAATATTTTCACAAGCATCGACAGTTAATAGAAGTTGCGTGAGGTTCATTGCCGAACTTTTCAAATGTCAGTTCAAAGAGTTTTAATAAATGCCATTGAAGCCGAGTCGCTGTAACACAAAATAATGTGTCGGTTTCAATCTCCAGATGTTGAGTGTTCAAAGGTACCAAAATCTATCCGTAAGGCAGCTGAAAATAAACCAGAACCGTAAGAGTCACGTCGAGAAAATATAGTTTTCACGCAGGTGAAACCGTCTCAGAAGTTTATCCTAGTAGTAGACGTAAATACTTGAAAACATTCTGGAGGCGCTATTATTAAAGTGACGTTTAGGGACTGTGAAACTATAAGTTTTATACTCAAAAAACATTAAGGTATGTCTGGAAAAGTGTTGTTAAGTGTCAATCTCTAAACCTATACTATTAAAGCAATAAAATAACGCAACTTTATAGCTCAAATGCAAAAATAGGCAAAGGTATGAACAACATTCCTCGATTTATAACTCATTCACGACCCCAATGAACTTCAAGCGACATACATATTTGGAATAACTTAATCAACTAATCCGTATTGGTTCTATGTAGAAGTTTATTTAGCCTTGACGCAATTCCAAAAAGTTAATCTTTAAGCCCATGCTTGTTCAAAGTTTAACATCAGTGACCCTTTACTGTTGAATGTACAATATGAAAACATTGCCCTTTCAATGCAAATTCATAACTGCAGCCTTCTAACTGTCATTACACCGCGCAGAAACTATGACTCTGATTAGAAAAACAAGTAAAATATGCACGACCCAACCGTGTAAAGACGAAAATGTGAAATTCTGAGTAAGAATTAATACCGCACCGCCAAACATTACACGAGTTTTGTTGGATATCCAGTTTGAATGATTTCCTACTCTCATTTATAAAATAGTGAGCAAAAAAAACAAAACATAACACCGGAAAAACCATAACGAATGAGAAAAGTCAATGTTAATGACGTTATCTAGACAAAAACAGATATTTTTGGCTCCACATTTAACATGGCACAACTTTAGGGTTCAAAAGTTTGTAAAATATGGTGTCATTTTAGTATTATGAATAAGCAGTTGCAACAAATGTAGTTTAGTTTTGCTAACTATTACCAACGACACTGCCTTTGCTTGTTCTTTGTTGATCTAAATATTTCCAAAAAGCGCATCATAGCACACTAAAAAGCGACGTTGCAGAATCATTAAGTAACAAGCGTCAAAACAATTCAGTAAATTATTTTTTTAAAAACATTAAACTCACAAAACTCTTGCAAATCGTACCAAAAACCATGGTCACTGACGTTCATTAAAGATTATCCCGTATTTTCTTTGTTATAATCATTACAAGTACAAACAAACGCACATTTCGGACTTGTTTTCGAAAACAAATCTTTTACTAATGATTTGGAGGAGAGAGAGTTCATCCATTCTATATTTGGACAGACTTTGTTCTAAATAGATATGTAAAAGTACTTTTAATGAAACCATCTTTTTACGTGTTTATTTATGCGACTTTGCTTTTTTAATATGCGAGATTATTATTTATTCTTTTCCGTGTCGCGGCCCTGCTTGTTCTTGGCATTAGCCATGTCTTCCTCATACATTTAATGCATAAATTAAGCTGGAGGCTTTGTTTAGATTCAGAAAAAGGAGCGATGTCACTTGTTGCAGAGTTTCGTATTTAGTTTAGTTTTTCTTTGATTTTTAGAAAGGAGCTTGTTTTTTGGCTTTTCTTGATGTCATACTGTATTCAGCGGAAGTTGATAATTGTCTCCGCGATGCAATTCTATTAGAAAGTTGCAGTTTGCAAGGTTTTTGGAACTTATTTTAACTGATTTAAACGCGTCATAGAGAAACGTGGCTAGGTGCCTTTGAGGTGTGACCAATTTTAAACATTAGCTATTTAAAAGAAGCATTGTTTGCTTTGTCATGTTTCAAAAAGACGAGAAACGATTGAAGCCGGAAGCAAATGCGGAAAAACGCTACAGGCGGTACCATCCATGCAGGGTAAGGCCAGGCCGTACTTTGATGACCGCCTGGGGGCATCTATCTCGGGGATGCGGGTTGGATTTGAGTAGGCAACAAGCAAAGCCTCTGATTGCTTCCATATTTTGTTTTAATTTAGTGCCACATGCGTTTTTGTGTCTTTGGTAAAAGGGTTTGGGATTAGATGGAAAAATGGCATATTTTAGGGGTCGGGTTTCATGTCAGCTTTTTGGCGGCCGCTGTGGTCTAACTCATCTTTTGTCAAACAGGTGGTTTCAGTTGTTTTTTTAACTTGCATGACTGCGCTCTCACGGTCATTTGTCAATTCGAGATTTGCGTGACATAAATCAAATCCCGTCCTTTGCTTTCTCATCTCATTACTTCAAAACATACGGTCAACAAGATCTTGCCCAGGTCAGGTGTCGGCTTGCCCTAGCTTGAGTTTAACTTTTTTATCGCCTAAGGTGTTAGAAAACTCCCCCTGAAGGGCAATTACTCCAGTTAGCACCCTGCTGTCATCAACATGACAATACAAAGTCAGTCACCTGTTTACCCTCCGGACAAGTCAGCCCCTAAACAACGCCTTCAACTTCGCTCCTTTGTCGAAAATCCACTCACTACACGCGTTAAACACATTTAAACAACGGTAAATGCCGAAAGAAGCGGATGGCAGCTGTCCGTCAGCCTCTTTTCTTTGTGTTTTTTCGGTCTGAAAAGGCAAATAGCCCGAGGGTCCTTCGACAACGACAAGGACGAAAAAGTGCTCCATCCTCAAATTACATACTTTTTAACGCGCTTTTCAAATGGATGGGTTGAAAAGGCGTATCCGTCATAAGCTTGAACTTGATGGACGCTTTAAGTTCTCTTCAACTCTATGCCTTGAGGCGATTTAATGGTCCTCTTTGTTAGTATATTAGATTTATGCGTTTTGAATAGCAACTTTAAAGCCTAACATTTGCCGATTTATATTCTAAAAAATGAAACTTCGCCCATCAACTTTTTCTTTGTACCCTTAGGGCACACTTGAATCGTAAAAAGATCCCTCCATTCACTCCTTTAACCTTTGACGCTTAAATCTTCTCGCATCAGCCATTCAAATGTTTACTTTTTGTGATTTTTTCGCGCTTCTTTTCAAAAATGTACATACGCCCTCGTCTCAAGTCAACAATTGGATTACTGCGATGGGTTTCCGGAACTAAACTGAACCGTGACTTTTATTTTATTTTATATTGTATTTTGCCTGGGACAGGGTTCGCTATATGTTTACCTGCAGCAAACATCGTGTTTTAATCTGCAATGCGTTAATCCGGGGTTTTTTGGAATCGTTGACCCTGGACAATATGCTACAATTTTTGAATGGGGTTGTATTTGGCTTTTGTACGTCAGAAGAAAACTATTTTATTGTTTTTTTGGCTTTTGTTTTGTCATGTGGCAGTTTGGAATGACGAAAGAAAGCTGATATTGCCGATCCGTGATGGCTTCAGCTGCAAATTAGCATGCAAAAAGTGATCTTCAACCCGGTAATCCGATCCAATCCTAGTCAACTTGAATTACACTCAAAAATGAGACCACAGGTGTGATAAGTGATGAGCGCTTGACAACAACAGCTGTGAAAAAGAGCGACTCATGCGTTCCACAATTGCGGAACTTGGGAATAATTTGTCTATAGTCATTTTTTGCACGTTTTCATAATCTTTATAAGCGTCATACTGTACACTTCCCACGACCAGAGCTAGTTTTTATCCCTGATAATAACTTGCTTGCGTAAAGGGAATTGTGACGGTTACAAGTTTGTTCAAAAAACGATCCACTTAACCTATGGATGTATCTTGAATCCGCTTGTGTTCCAATTTTTCGAAATTGACAAAAAATTAAAAACCGAAAGTACGTCTGGCTTCATTCGACAAGCCATGTGAACATTGTAGTGTGGACAATGTCAAGTAGTTAGTGTAAGCCGCTTTTTTTAGTTTCTTCTCACATGTGGACAAAGTACCTTTCAAGTGTTTCCCCAAGTTATGCCACGACTTCCTTGTCGTAGTGGGAATTTAACCGGTTTAGCTTATGTTAAGTTAACACTGTACTCTTTGACGTTGAATTATCAAGTATTTTGACAGCACTACCCGACTGTTACTCACGAGTACAAACTAACGCCTAAAAACGTTCAGTCTGGCCCACCCGGTCAACAGTCCGTCTACGCTACATTACAAAAGCCAGTTGTAACTGATGATTGAATGCATCGTTGTTACTTCCCATTTCCACTTGCCTCCGCTTCCTGTCTGTAAAAATGCCTTAATCATATTTTCCTCTACCTATTGTCATTCTTAATTTTTTATTGAAATAACTACTCATTGACCACGATTGCACCCCAGTTTTTTGCACATGCGTAAGCCCTGCTAAAAGTACAGTACACCAATTAAGGGGAAGGGCAAGACAAGGCGTTTAGCTCGTCAGTTACTTTCTGTCTTTCTTTGGCTGGCTTGGCAGACAACATGTGTAAGTGACGTGAAAAACAGACACTTTGTTTTGACAGCACTAAACATGTTTATTTTCACTCGCTTTGCTCCCCCGTAGACAAAGATGTCCTCAGGGCCTTGCCACTCAAAAATTGGAGGCCCTCCTGCAGATAAATTTAGCCAGTGAGGTTTTTTACACACTTTTTTGATCGCGACTTTTGATAGGGATTCTTTTTGAGTTTTATGATCCGCGTGTGATTGACGTTTTAATGGCCCTGGAATGGAATGAGATTTCAAAAAAAGCAGCCAGATCAGATTAAAATTTGATGGCGGCAATAATCAAAGGCTTACTGTAGTTGTCTCAACTTTCAAAACAAGCTGCTTTTATTCCGACGTAGATAAAACGGTTTTTCCGACGTTTGGTCCCCCTCTCCTCTGCCCGGCGGACACATAATACGCTCGAATGCCGTCTGATGTGGTCATACTTACTACTTTTTTTACAAGCCCTTTAGGTGTCATAGCTCATGACCAGAGCGACGACCAACTGCAATCAAAAAGTCGTCGAAAAAAAGCGATGAAAGCTTTTCGGAGCGGCGTGGCGAAACATAAACTGCAAGTTTTAAAGTCCAATTTCAAAGAAAAAGTGGCTTTTCGACGGTCCAATTCACAAGTTTCAACAAATGTTGAAACTTTGGCATTCTTATGAATGGTTTTAGTCCTTTCCTATTTTCTTCCTCGTCTTTCACCATTAATCGCTCCTGTCAACATCCACATATCACTTCAGTTCCTTCAACGGTCAAAATTATGCTGACTATGTCTACTGAATCCATTGAAACCTTGGCTCTATTAAGTCAAAGTCAAAAAACCCATTCGAGTGCCAAAGCAAAGTGCGTTTTTTTCTAACAAGCAACGACCATTAGTTTGACATCCAACTTTGCTGTTACAATACCACAGGGATCAATTACAAAGTTCTGATGAAAACAAAGTACATACATCCAAGGTACAGTTAGACTGTTTGAAAGTTTTCAAATATGCAGAAGTTTTGCAGACTTGGGCATTTTAGTTCCGTTTGGGGTCCGCTTCTAATTACTGATGTTTTTGCTCGCAAAATTACGTCGAAAAGTTGTTATTTTTAGGAAGGGAGTATAAGGAACTGCTGATATAATTGTGTTTTTATGTTTAGATTAGTAAGCACGTAGAGTTTCCGTGGGCAAAGAGAAAGGTTGATTTAATATTACGGCAAAAAACGGTATCTTGGATTAGTCAGAGCTATCAAAATAGACATTATTTATTTAAAAGTTCAAATGTATCATTTATCATGGTGACGAGGTTTGCGTCATCGCAGTTAATCGATTAATTAATGCGCAATTTACATTAGTTGAGAGAAGTCTGTGAACTGGGACGGGATTTACTGAATACTGTAGTAGATTTTGTGAACTTTGTTGAAACTTTTTGTCCATTGTAAGTTAAGTTATGACCATTACAGCCATAAAAATTGACAATTATGAGTGTACCGTACCGTACCGCGTGCCCTCGTCCAATTTCAACATAATATTCTTCCCCTTTGTCTCCAATCCCATCATTCCTGTCACCAAAACCCTTCAAATAATGCCCTCGTAGCGTGACTGCCATCCTTATCCATCGGTGTTTTGGTTTTTAGAGCCGTGAAAAGCGTTGAAACACGCCTGCTATTCCATTTTTTGGTGGTCACCATTTGGGGCACCCAAAATGCCGGAGCCATACGCGCCCGGCTCTCGATGCAATTAGCATAAAACTAACTGAACGGGGCGTCCTAATACGGGCGACGACCCGGTTTTGCGGAATGGTTGTTGCCGTTTTTCCCAGCCCAACCCTCAGAGGATTCAGAAGGCACGCTTTGGTGGTGATGCCATGGTTTACCGATTTGCATTTTGCATATTTGCCAGAGGGCTTTCTTAACGGGATTAATTTTATGACTGTCTTCTTATTGCAATTGTATTGGGTTAGTTCGTGCCGCGGCATCGGGCGGCGAGGGCAGGATGATCGGATTTTCCGATCTTTAAAAAACATGAATTTGAAATGCCTTTTTCTGTCCTTCTGGCCTGACTGGCACGCATAGTTAGTTACTCTCTTCCGGGACGCATCCAATCCACTTCCGTATTGTCTCGCGCAGACATTAGCAAGTCACTCCTCGTTCATCGTAGCTGTCACCTGCATGCTTTGCCAGAGGGACATGAGTCAGTTGATTCCCATTGACAGAAGCTTCATAGTCCCTTTTTGGGGGGCTAGACATTGAATCCATCGTCTGTTTCTGTTTCAAATACGTAGAAATGAAGTGTATACAATTCCTTATGTGTTTTCAACATGAGTTATTAGGGTCACCGAAGACCGACTTCCCGGCTGAATCCACCCATCCTTGGATAGAGCTGTCCCCTCCAGGCTGTCCATGTCCGTTTCAGATGGCTCCTCGCGCTCCCTGGTCATTTACGATGGTACTACATCCTCGTGGGCTTTACGTATTCACAGTTCGGTTTTAACCGCCTCTTTATCACGTATTTTTGCACGCTCTGACCATTTACGCTCGTCCAAATGGCCGTCTTTGTAAAAAATATTGTCCCATGTTAACCAACAACGCAAACATGCATGCTAAATGGCACTATGAGAAGGTACAGAATACCTTCCGCGTCCGCCCTCCCAAGTGTAAACTTGCTACATATTTACCAACCAGTTCGACGTGGACAGAGCTCAGACCGAATTGGCACGGAAGTCTTTTCCGCTCTGTCTATCAAGGACACTATTTAAAAGTTGCGGGAGGGCAATTTGAAACAATTTACGTTTGTGTTACTATTTGTTTTTGTCTACATAGTGTAAGAAAAACTCTGCCAACTTTTAACTTATATGTTGTCTCAATTTGTCTCGTTAATTTTGCGTGTGGATATATTTTTTATATCATTTTACTAAAAACAAGCTTATTGTATCAGCTTACAGAATTAAGAATGCCAAAGAATTCAATATGAATGTTATTCGGTACCGTGGGAAGTATATGATAAAGTTGGGTATGTAAATGGCACAATTTTGGTGCAACCGCGCGCGTGGGATGGTTAGAACCTGCAAAAATAGGGTTTAAATTACACCTGTTGCCGGTTCGGTACACTTAAAAAGTGATGTTTAGTGGCACAGTGACCAGATTTGTAGTTGCAGTGGAAGTGTACTTTCGTTTTTCGGAAAAGGGCTAAAATAGGTACACATGGACGAGATTCTTTTTTCTTTTTTGTCTGTTTTTGGGTGTCTTTGTTTGTGATTCTTGACCTTTTCAATAGCCCGGCCAGATTTTTAACCTTGTTAATGACAAATTTTTTGGTCATTGTTGCGTTTTTCCAGCACACGAGGCGCGCGCCCGCTGTCGGTCACGGAATTCCTAATGCCGTTGCCAACATTCATAACTTTGTGTTTCAGAAACCTCCCTCTCAATTCGTTCTTCGACACGCCTTCGCCGTCCTTTCCTAAAGCCAGTCAGCTTCGTCTGTCTGCCGGTTTCAGCTTCAGGTCGCATTGTTACCCAGGTAGACGCTCTGTTTAATACAGAGCCGTAATACACACCCGGCAATATGGCCTGTGGCGTTGTCGTCGGTGATCTCTTCGATTTCAACAGTACAGAGAGCCTGCGTACTGTAGACCGGCTATTAGACATCAAAAAGTGAGTTTTTCACAGTTTTGCGATTCCAACCAAACATCAATGTTATTTATTTTACAGATTTTACGGTCAATTCCACCGATATGTCGCCCTAGTATTATGCCTGGTCGGTTTAGCCGCTAATATTTTACATATTTGCGTGCTCACGCGACGCCAAATGCGTAGAAGTGCCGTGCACACTGTACTAACATGTATAGCAATAGCGGACATGGGTACTATGACCAGTTATTTGGTACGTTTCACGTTTTTTGTCCACCTTGTCCATCGACATTTTTTATGAAGGTTGTTCTTTGCATTTTTCGGATGTCGTGCCAACAACTTCCGTATTGGCTTTTTAACAGAACGCTACTAAAATAAACACATTTTGACAAGCTGTGAATTCACGAATGAATCAAATCTTGAATTTCATGATGTTTTTTTCAGATCTACATTTCACGGTTTGAATTCTTTATGAACGAAGACGGCTATAGTTATTCATGGTCCGGTTTTCTCAAAATTCACGCGGTTCTAAGCATTGCCTTGCATGCAATTTCAATTTATTTAGTGGTCTTCATGGCTTTTATTCGGTATTTAGCCATGGACGCTGGTCATAGGAAATGGATGATGCCCCAACCGGCAATGTGAGTGCACATGTGTTTATTTTGGGGTTGGGTTATGCATTGGTGACCTATTTAGACAATGGCACGGCATTTCGAGGCAAAAAATTACAAAAAAATTTCAGAATAATTTCCTCCATCATTGCCATTTCAATCTTCATTTTGTGTGTGCCGACATTTTTCGCGCATCAGATATTCCTTCGGGACGATGAATTCTATCCGAGCCCAGAAGCTTCAACTTCGACTTTGATACGGATTGGCACTACTAAAGTGCCGTATGATAACAACGATCCAAAATATCGGCTTTCGATTTCGACAGATTTCGAAGCGAATAACTGTAGATTGTTGAGGATGAACTTATGGCTGACTGGGATCATGCTAAAGGTAACAACTTCCATTTTAGGATGTGGTTAAACATCTAATTTCAGGCAGTTCCATGTGTATTCTTGCTTATTTTCACTTTTGCCTTGCTGAAAAAACTGCACGAAAACGAACAAAAACGGCGACTCTTGCTCAAAACCCCTGTTCACAACGAAAAACCTCGCCGATTGACGGCTGATCGGACAACTATGATGTTACTTTTGATGGTTTTTGTCTTTTTGGTGACTGAATTGCCTCAGGGTATCTTTGCCATTATGAATGGTAAGCATTTTCTTATTGAAATGGTGTTGAAAAGCAGAATTCTAGGCATTTACGGCGATTTCCGCCTGTTCTACATGAGTTTCGCCGACATGCTCGACATTCTTTCGCTGATCAATTGCTATGTGGGCTTCCTCGTCTACAGCATCACCAGCAGCAAATACCGCCAAACATTGTTGATGATGTTTCCGGTGTGCGAGTGAGTCATCCCATTATTCCTAAATTAGCCTCATTCTGATTGCCTATTTTCCAGGGTCGGTCGCTCCGAGCTTCATCGCAACGTCCAAACATCCTCCCCCAATCCCGGTATCAGTGTCGCCGTGCCGTCCTACCGTCCCTCCGAGCATACCACTCTGCTCAAAGAATTCTCAACCAAGTCTCCAGGGTTCCCTGGAGGCGAATTTGTATAACTTGCCAAATCTTGTAATGCTTGCCATTGTTTTTCGACAAAATAACGACCAGATTATCTATCTGTCTGTTTGTATCTGTTTATCAAAACAACCGCCATGTTTTTCTGCGGTTCTAATGTAACTGTAAACAAACAAAAATAGCGGAAACGCTGCCATTCAGGGTTTCTCACACTCTTTCACAGTGGCCTTTCAACATGATTTCAATTCATTATTGTATTACGATACGATTCCTTTATTGCCAGATTGTTTAAACGTAAACAATTGCCAAACAACGCTGTCAAGCGCCAATTTTCTTGTCAAAATATTGATCCTCAGTCAATTTCTTACTAGCCGCAATGCTGTCACAATGTTGTCATTTTGCAAGGATGGAAGTCTTGCATGTATTACACTATGGGTCTATTATGTTTAAGTTAGCATTGTAATTAATAAATAATAAATTTCGATATTTTGGAAGTTGTTTAGCCATAGTGACAGATGACCTTGTCACATTGGCGCACTTTGTTTAAACTATGCTACGTCAAAAACACACGAAAAAAAGTGCTAACAACACGCATCATAATTAATGTCTGAAAAGCATGAATGAATGAAAACTACTATCTATCGTCATTTGGAAATGGGGAAATACATGGAATTTGAAGTGACGGCGGAATAAATTTGAATGGGATTAAGTGGCTTGAGAGCTTGACGGTTTTGGGACGGAATCGCCGGGTCAATGGTGGCACGATGCTTGAGTTTGAGGATCTGGGGGTGATTGTTGGATATGTCGTGTAAGTTTTGATATTTGCAAAGTCTTGTGGTACATTTTGACTGTTCAGATTTGCGGTATTGTCAATTTTATTGGCGAATACATGTATCAAGCGCCGCCAAAAGTCAAACAGGGAAAGAGCCGTCGTATCGACGCCTACAGCCCCTGCCACTGTCGTCGTCACTCCAACAAGGGTAACGTCCCCAGCTTCAGCAACCTGTACAGCCATCAGAAGTCCATCAACGGAACCGTTAAAACGGCAAAGTCGAAGTCGCGAACAGCCGCCAACTTCGATGGAGGTGCAAAATCGTCAATCGAGAGAGCACGATCCATTCCGACCGGCCAAGAAGCTCCCATCGGCCGAAGTCATTCCTCTCGTCGGTGATTGCATGCCGCCTTCCATGGAACGACCGAAAAAGAAGGAAGACAGTGATGAAGTCATGGAAAACGCTGATCTTCCAGTCGTCATTGACCAAAACCTCATGCAACGACCTCCAGGCCATCTTGATCTATCATCGAAATCCGGCCGTCAAAACTACCACGTCCTGGAGCCATCAAATCTCGAAGCCCTTTGTGTCGATTTCTGGGCAATTCTTGTCATCCCGATATTTTTGCCAATTTCAAATTTTTGGAAGAGTTTCGATGTCATCGCGCAAACGCCGGATTTGCCAAGAGTTGTACCGTCTAATTTCATCGTTATTTCTATACGGGACCTCGTTTCTAACAAAGAGCCGGTTTTGGCTTCGATGGCAGGTCGGCTTTTGGAACCGATTCCAATAAACCTTCCCATCACGGAAACGAAAACAGAACATTCCCAAGAAGATGGAACGAATTCAACCATAAGTACGTTGGCAGCGAGTGGCGTTTCTGGGCCAACTCCAATGAATGTTCGGATTTTTATCACGTTTTACGATCCCATTACTATTGAAATTCACTTTACCGGGAAGACAGCACCGAATTTTATTTGGAAAATACTTGGGCCCTGTGCAATGTGCGAAGAATCAAAGCGATTGTTTGAAACTGCGGGGAATTTTATTGGTGAGTTTTAAGTTTTGCCAAAAAGTGATCTAAACATTGATTGTAGGTGTCGATAATAACTATCCGACCTGGAAAGATCTAGTCTGTCAAGTCGGGCAAATGCCAGGAAATCGGCATACCTTCATCAGTGCGATGAAGCCAAAGTGAGTTTTTAATTACTGTACTCAGTGAAAAAAGTGTTTTCAGTTCGGAGGAAACTGAAATCTATCACGTCATGGTCATCAAGGGCGATAAATCTATCCAAGGTCACATGGCGAAGTGTTCACTTGGGTGTAAAGCGGATTCCAGCAAATGGCATCCGCATCGGCCTCGGATTCTACCACTTTATCGTGCCCATGAGTACCGCCAAAAACAACCATCGTCTTAGAAATACTTATTTTCATTGATTGTCGCATTATGATTACAGTAATTGATGAATAATTCTATTTTGTTAAAGAATTTTTTGATTTTTAAATGGCACTATTGACGTCAAAGTGCATCATCATAGTTAAAGAATTCTAATTTCAACAGTCATTTAATTTATTTCGAAACACTTAAATGAAACAATTAAAACTTCCTCAAAAAAATTTCTAAAACTCGACGTTATCATCATCATTATCGCACCTAAACTGACGACACTCTTCCACCATCAGCTTGACAACAGACGGATTAATTCGGCTTAAAGAAGGGTCAGCGCTTCTTAAATGTCATCACATCACGTTTTCACTTCAAGTGCAAAGGTTGATAAGCTCATCTGCACCGGAATTTTACCATCTACCTGCAAATTTGAACCCTATTTTTATCACTTCTTCCCCTCATGCCCTCCGGAAATGACGTGCACGCCAATCACAAAGACCCGCCATGTAGATTCTGGGTTCAAAGCATACATTTTCCTACGGGACTCCTACATACAAAAATGGTATTGCGAAACCATGTTGGACACTCATCAATGCGGTAGGTGCTTGCTTACAAAGGAAAGTGATGAGGTGGTTAATTAGTCACTTGGCCTGCCAGTGGGACCATGCTGCTTTTCGCTACTTCAGCTTCTGTCTTCGTAATAATACATTTTTCAATCAAAAATATTTTGCTTCATAAATTGACTCATTTATGATAAGTTGTTTTTTATTTGCACTTTTAGAGTGATTATCATCGTGGGTGCATTGACAAATCAAAAAGAAAGGAATATTTACGCTTTTACACACGTGTATTTTGATGCCCCCAATCGTAGTCTCGCCACGATCGTTCACAAAAAGTAAAAAATAGCATTTTTAATTGTCTAAAAGCATTTTCACATGTTTTACAACAAAATTCGAGCACTTTTAGAGTGGTTATCATCAAAAAGAATGGAAAATTTACACTTTTGCACATGTGTATTTTGGTGCCCCCAATTGTGGTCCCGCAACGATCACCGATAAAAAGTAAGAAAATACCATATTTTATTATTCTAATAGCATTTTCACATGTTTTACAACATAGTTCGAGCACAATGGTTATCAACTGACTTTTATGATAAACAAAAAATTTAATTGTTGCTTCATTTCGACGATGAATAAAAACATTGTAAAGCAAAAAGCAGAAAACAAGTGAAAACAATATAATTATTGTACAGGGGAAAACAATTTTGTGATGATGAGACGCGCAAATGGTACTGGTACGAGCAAATTTGATGATGCACACCTCAGAAGGCCCAATCGGAAGCTGAGAATTCACAATGAAAGAAAGAAGAAACTATTTAGAGAAAAAAACACGGAAAGCTTCATCATGCTGACATTTACCATGGAATTGAAGGGGCGAGAATGAGAAAATGCGGACAGGAAATGATTTTCATTTTCGGTTTGTTCTTGGAAATGATAAGAAAGTTAAGAATATTGTATGTAGTTTTGGCATTTCAGCAGCTGGATGATGATCCACGATGATGGGTTCGAGCCAGCTTTTCATGGATGTAGAGGGATGGGATCTGCTTGTTGGTGTAGATCTTCTTTTTTGGGTCCTTCTTAGCTTCAGTCTTCGCTGAGATGGTGTTGCTCTTGCGAAGGGGTGACTTTCCGCAACAGTTTGCGCATTGGCTTTTGAGGCGATCTTGTGACACGAGACTGTAGGTCGACGCGGAGAGGGATTTATCTGCAAGGAAACCAATTTAAAACCAATTCAGATGAGACATGGTTAAAAGTGCTTACTTTGTGACGTCAACTTTGGGAAAGCGTTCTGAATCGTTTCCAACTGGACTTGTGGGCTCTGGATTTCATCTTCCATTTTGTGGACAAAAGTTCGGACGATAAGTTGCTCCCAGAGTTTTGGCGGCGAAACAGTATCAACAACTTTGCCATCGAACACTTTACGGCCATCGTTAAGATAGCCAACTTGGCGGGATGTCTTTCTACGAGCGAATAAGTTCAAGAAAGACGGCTTTGATGGCTTCGATGGAACTTCCAAATTGGACGGTGACGGCATAGGCTCACCGAATTCACGGAAAAATCGGGTCGGCGCGGTGTAATACTCAGCCGGGGAATCGGATGGCAAATTGATCATTCCAATCATGATGATTTTTTAGATAACGACGACTGACTTGGGAACTGATCAAACAATATATGTAGGGTACGTTGAAGTTTCTACAAAGAAACAATGTCAATACTCAAATTAAGTCAGTCTTAAATACAAACATAATCACGATCAGGACAAAGATTAGCAACAACAAAGACACGCAAAACGACACGATCTTTTGAAATTGAGGAAGAAATCGGTACTTCGGCTCCACAGGTTAACGCAGTTGTGTGTAAGATTATGGCTTTGATTCGCCTCATATGATCAAAATGTTGACGGCGGCGCACTGAGGGCCTTTGAAAAAGAGAGGACCACTGACGCGTCTTTTTATGTGTATGTACAACCTCGGAAGTAGGCCACGCCTTCACACCTTTTTTTTCTTCCGGGGCAGCGGAAGTTTCGAATTGGACTGAAAAAATAGCAGGGCTGTTTCACTGTTTCACTCATGTTAGCAGAGAATGAATGGAAAAATGAACGCACAAAGTATAATTTGGTGAATACAAGAACGCCGGCGACAGATCAAGGAGGTGTCAAGAGTTTTAAAGGTTAGAATTGCGTCAGATGGAGGACCAAGGCGGAATCTGGGGGGATTAGATACGGAGTGACGTTATTGATGAGGGAAGATGGTTGAATTGGTCAAAATGGTGCAACGTTAATGAGCTTAGCTTTTGTAGAGACAATAGAATGGCCAGTTTCGACGTCTGATGCTTATCATGGAACAAAGTTCAACTTTATAAGCGATCCTGTCTGACTTTAATCACAATATCTTGCATCCTTTATATAAGGATGCCCAAGGTTTACCCTCAAAATCCCAAGAATTCAAAACACGCATCTGCGTGGGTGGCTATCGTGTTATTCGCCATCTTTTCTCATGGATGTTCACGCCCTTCCCACCACAGACCCCCTTTTTTCTTGCCGCCATTAGCCACGTTGCTTCGCATCGGCGGTATTGGTATGAAGGTACCCATGTGAGGGGGAGATGTTTGCAATCCATTAAACAAGGTAAGCAATGAAAAGCAATTGATAGGGAGGACGGCCGGGAAAAAGCGTCACCATTGACGACAAATAGCGTTCTAACCTTTTGAGATCACCAAAACTATTTGATTACGTATGCAGAGGTTTTATGGGATCTGTGTCGTTTATGGTGCCATTATAGAAGCACAGTACACCTTTACATTGGAATCGAAATCGAAATACAAAGTACGAAATTGATTCAGTTGAAAAAACTGAACTACTGAAGCAAAGCTAAGATAATGCCAATCTTTTATAATGAATCTCCAACCCCTGTAGGTCCATCACTTCCTCCTCCTTGACGCAAATGCACCCTGACAACATGCGCAGTTTCCGTCATTGCCGGCGAACTGGCCTCCTTTCCGACAAACAGCATATAAAGTTTTGCATTTCTGCAGGTTATATGATTCGCCAAATAGACTACTTCGCCATCGTTTCCGTGCAATTATGAAGTTTCTACACAATACCCTACGTCTTTGAAGAATCTAGATATTCCATATTGTCACCAGTTGACCTGGCCCAAATTCGTGGAATACATCCGGCCCGAGTGCATAATAACAATACATAGTTGCCTGAATTTGTAGTTCCATTTTTTCTTTTCCTTTAAAAGTTATTTTATGTTTGATCGCAAAAACAACGGACCCCAACGATCAACTGCAAAAACATTGTGATCAACGACGGCTCGAGTCGAGGCTGTCCGTATGTCTGTCTGTTAATCGTTTCGTTACATAATTGTTCCATTTTTAACAATGAAAAACATTTTTGATGATCTACAACAATAGAAAATTGTTGCATCAATGAAGTCGCAACACGGAAACTTGTTAAAACATAAGTGCTGGTCAATTTCATAACTATTGCATCCCCGAAAACTCTAAACTACAGGGAACAAATCATGCACGATGACATCGTTTTTTCGTCAATATCGCACAAAATTTTATTATATGTTTTGTATTTTTGCGGTTTCTTGCACCCGCGCACGCGAGCGCTTGCGTCGTTGAATGTTTGTTTTACAAAACCATATGGCCATACAAGGAAATGGATGACTCACCAAATCGGCAGACTACTTGTTCGACGTGTTGATTGAACTGTAAATGGACTAATCCCAGATCGGTTCAGCGGGGCCGCCATAATCCCACGTTTTTGATCAAATGGAAACAGACCACGTGCAAAATGACAACTAATTTTTTAAAAATCACTTCAAGGTAGCTCGAGGTCCTGGCCGATGACGCCGAAACTGTTGTCAGAAAAGGCTTGAAGACCGATTGTAGACTATGACGAAGCCAGCAGCTGTATGTTATTATACTTTTAGCTTGGAACCAGCTGGTTGAAACAGTGGACGCATCATTGTTTTCCGCGTATTTTTACATTTACTTTGGGGTCGAGTCGACTGTTTTGTTGACTGACTCAGATTGGCTGTGGTTTAATTGTTTTTTGAACTGGGACGGTTCTTTGCTTTATCGAATCAACAAGTCAACCTTTATCAGACCCGAATTCTGTTCCAAAAAGAAATTGTTAATGGAAAAAGTTGAATAAGATCAGACATAATTCGATGTGAGATCAATTGGAAATGACATGAATGGTTTTGTTGCGGACTTTTTGCATGTTAAAGGAAGTAAAGTGAGTGGTATTTGCCAAAGACTGACCTCACGAATAGAAGTCAATTGTGTGGGTGGAAAATGGGTACACTTCAATGACCGTGAACGTTCAAAGAATCTTATTCGTGTACTTGGTGGTGTATTTGATGATCTTGGACACTTTGAATGGTTAAAAATCGTTTCAAATTATAAGTCATGCAAAAGTTTAGGGTCAAAAAGTCATACTAATCTTCAATCGACCAAACATACAACTTTCAACAATAAAAATCACCATTTATAAATGCTTTTTGCTTTTAAATGACACCCTTTTTCAATGCCCCCTATCCTGGGAACATATAACTTCTATAAATGGCCGACGTAACAAGGTACAGTAATCCACTACATTTTTTGTCCTTCCAAAAGACAAACTTCACTTTTTCATTTTTTTCATTAGTGTGTTTCGTTGCCATGGCCCATAGCCCCCTGCCAGCCCTAGGCATTTCAATTTCTCACACCCTCAAAGGGGTCCCTTTACTGATAAAACTGCGCGGTCAGATGTCGCCAGACAACCAGAGACGAGAACGGAACGAATGAAGCAGTAAGCAGAGTGGCACCCATCTCTGTTATTCACCTACATCCTACGGCTGTTGCCGGCCTTCCCGCAGAATCAGGGCTGTTGCTGCTGCTCTTTTTTGGCCCTTGTCGCCATTGCCGTCCTTTGGCACTGACATTGTGTATGTAAACTTCCTTCCTGTTAGCTGCGTATTGTTTGAGTATCGGTATTTCGTGGCTGAGGATTTAGATTTACATTTGTTCGCGAGATGCGTTACAGTGAACGTGGTGCCGGCGTTAATCACGTTGATGCTTCAATGTGTCAATGCTTGGCTCAGCTGGAGCACAGTTGTCAGCAGATGGTTCTGGATAAGAATCGGCTCAATTTGTCGGGTCATCATCGGGTTGGAGAGTTTAGTAAAAAGTGAGTTTCGTCAAAGTTTGCTTAAAAACTTGAAACTTTCAAAACTGATATTGTAGAGTCGATTACTACGAATACGACAGTGAAATGGGTCGCCTCTGTTACACTGTAGCCATTTTACTCATGTTTGCGGGAATAATCATCTTACTCATGGTGAGGTCCATCCGTCGTTCGAAGGCAGCCGTCGAAATGGAAGGCCTTTTGGAAGCCATGCGCTTTCGGGAAGAGCTGGATTTGCATCAACGTCAAAAACGGCGCTTGCAAAAAGCAAAAAGCAAGGTACTCCTTTGATTGTTTAACCTTTTAAAGATATGTTTAAAGTGTTTGAACCACAAAACCCTTCCAGGTTTCCGCATGGCTCTCCAAAACAAACAGCAAACTGTGGTCCAGCACCCCTCAATTCAATACAGCTTCCATGCTCGGTGCCAGAACAAACTCGCTCCAATCTTCTTCGTCCTTTATTCCTGAAATCGTTATCAGCGACAGCGATGGAGGTGGTGGACTTCGGAATCGCCCACGGCAATACACACCTTCATTGAGTTTGATCTACGATTTTGAGTGCGCTAGCCGGAAGGGTTCCATGATTTCTAATGTTTCTGTGAGAGGGTCAGTGCCAGTTGTTTCAAATAGTGAAGAATTCCTCGACGAAGCCGAACTTCGAGCAGCGAGACAACGAAGCGCGAGCAGAGCACCTTCATGCGTCGGCTCAGAATGCAGTCTCAAGTCGGCATCCCCAGGCCCATCCGGACTACTCGATTTACAAACCCCAAGGTCATCCACCTCTTCATTAAGCCCAGCTTACTGCCATACACTCACGCGAGGGTGTAAAATTGATATACCTTCATAGAATTTTTTTTAAATGGAAGTCAATTGCGATAAATGACTCAATCCTGAGTTAAGTGAATAAAAGGGTCCTATTATGTTTAAAAGCGTTACCTTACTTACTAAACTTTGAAAAGTGCATGCTAATTACTTTCAAATGTGTAGCCATTTTTAGCAAGCCTTATGCTTTTAAACAGGCACTTTTGGAATTGACTTTTAGTAATGTGTCTCGATGAAGAACAACATTATTAATTTTGTATGATGGTGGTATTTTTAATCCTGAATAGCTTAGTTTAAACGATTTGAAGCGATTAAAGTTTAAAAGTCGGCATAGATTAACGGTTGAAAAGTAAAAACAGTTGCAATTACAAATGCACATGTTTGGCACAGAGATTTGATGTGATCCTCTATTCCGACGCAATCTTTTTGGCATTACTTCAACGGTCATGTGCAAACAATGAAACAAAAAGAGATTCAATGACGGCACTATTCGGTTTGGTTTTGTGCACGTGCGTCATTTTAGCTAAATTAGCTTCTTTTTGCCATTTTTTTATACTTTGTGAGAAGGTGTAGGTGAGTAGGTAAAGTGACTGGGGACTTCACACACCTGGGTTGTAAGCCGCCTAATGTTAAACCGCTTTAGGGCATACACTGACGTGATAGAGAGATAGGCACTGGTTGCGCTTTCTCTGGTTTTTACAAAGTGGCCTACTTGCCCCGAGAGTGTTCGTTCCGTTCCCGTTTTGCCTGCTTCACACCCTCAGGGCTTGGCTTTCCGTCTAGTGCCACGGCAACGGCCTGCAGTCTCCATCCGCCGGGGGCTCGCCTTTCTCGGCTTCTCGCGCAGTCGACTCACGTCCACGGCGCCATGGGCGACTGTTTTTCGGACGTGTCTATCATCGCTGGCGGAAGCAACTGCTCATCCCCGTCGTGCACGCGTGAATTGCAAGTTTTGTTATGGCACATTAATAGACAACTGGCTAATAATAGCCGATTTGACCCTGAACGACTCGCTTCCGCGGATTTGTATACTGTAGTTATATTATGCCTATTTGCATCGATTATTTTGCTATTAATGGTCCGCGCGATTCGACCCAGTGATTCTATGGATGACCAGGTCACAATATTGCTCAATTCGATGCGAGTCCGCGTCGAAGACGAAGAAAACACACGGCAACGACGGAAGCTCCAGGCTGCGAAGAAGAAAGCTCAAAAATGGCTGGCCGAAGCGAAATCTCGTTCGGTTAAAAAACTGAGTTTTAGTGGAAGTTTCCGAAATCGGTGTACTTCAGACAGTGAAGCGATCCAATCAGTCCCGGAAAAGGCCTCCATGAAGTCAAACCCGATCCCATTGATCGGCAACACCCGCCTTCCACCCGGGAAACAGCTCTGCCAACGAGCTGCAAGCTACCAATTCTTGCCAGAAATAGTCGTAACCGGAAGTCAAGTGGAGCAACAAAACTACCATGCACAAAAAGCAGCTATGCAGCCGCAGCCTTTGACGCACAGCAGAAGTTACAGCAGGTAGGTATATTACACTTTTAACCTCATTAAAACGGCTTCTATCCTTCACATAACATAACTACACTACACAAAATTACAATACATGCTTAATAACTGAACCAGTTTCAGAGTACCGTCAACTCCGAGTATCGATGAAACGAGCACTGACTCAAATCCAAACGGGTGTAAAGAAGAAGTTTTCTCCGTCGTGTAGCAACACTTTACCTTAATTGAATTTTTAAAGAGACGTGGTTTTTATTGAATAAAAAATGGGATAAAAGCGTGTTTTTTTTTTCAAACACGTCGAATTGGATGACAGTTCAGACTTTTGCAGGGGCAGTAATAATGCGTCCCCATTAGGTAATTGCAATACGTGAGATTTGTGAAAGGAAACAGGCAGTTATTATATTTTTTATTTCAATATAGGCAGAAAACTATATTTGTAGACATGTTATAAGAAAATTTTGCTAAATGCATAACTTTTTTACACAAATTTTGCATGACAATTGCAAAGTTTGAGGCGATTTTTTTCGCTGTTAAAATTGTTGGCGTTGTGTCCCCAACGGTTAGTCGATTTCTTGCTGCGATTTTTCGTCGCTGTCGACGATTATTCTCGAACAATCAGTTTCCAAATCAGTTTCTTATCAGTTTGAGCATAAATCTTTCAACTTACCCACAAACAACTTCAACGTATCACTCATGGATGTACTCAGGGCATTGACTACCTCAGTACGTGTATGTGTTGCATGCTCATTGCATGAAAAACTATCGGTTTCCCCGTAGGTCGAAACTCGCATTCATCTTCGCAGAAATCGATCGATTTTGTATCCAACACCCACGAAAATGTCCATTGCCTCAAGCAGATTAGCTTGAACCACATTTCTCATCGAAAAAATGTGTCATTACAGGGGGATTAGAAGCCCCCTCTGTACAAACTCATTTTTTATATCTAATCTGTGAGGGTGAAAGAACAAAATATATATAAATTTATTATGCAGCATGATAAAGAGTAATAACAACAAATCTGGCAGTATTAACAATGCTGAGCTGAGATTTCATTGGATTATGTAAGGGTAAGAATGGGCTTTGTGTGAAGAAGCATTTTTACAGACTTATTATATATATTATTACCTATTACGACTCTGATTATTAGTTTGTTGCATTACGGAATTGAAAGTGAATAGTTTGAAACTGTTCATAAGTAGCCTTTAACCAATGACGAGCTTTCTGTACTTTTTGGATTTCATCCAACGCCGCCGTGCTGTTCGCCAGGAATCGCACGGTTTCACGTTGACGCCGTCGATGGCGTTGGCCATGAGGTCCATTTTGACGTGATTGAGAAGGACATCGGCCACACAGCCAACGAAATTATGTGAATGGAGACCGGCTGTCATTAGTTGAAGATCGGGAACGCCGCCAATGTAGACGTCGCCTTCGACGTTCAACATAGCTAGAATTCCGCTGGATGTTCCACGGATTACGGGTTCATTATCGACAATGAGGGTGCCATTGCGGCCTCGACGGACTACTCGGATTACGTGTTCTTTGCCGTCGTTAATAGGGATGGTGGAGACTATTTGGGCGGCGCCACCACCGAGTTCGTAGCTGGAAAAGTCATGTTAGGGTTAAAGATATACAGTAGCCAAACTTACGAGTATACAAGATAACCATCGTTCAGCCCAATCGATATATAATCTTCACCGACAATGGCACTGTCGGGTTGTTGCCCTTGCCAGAAGATAACGCCATACTTAGCTGTAGTCTTTACCCTGAAGGAAACTGTCTCTTCACGTTCTGACGTCAAATGAGGGAAGTCATCGGCGGAAAAGACGACATAGGCGGTTCCATCGAATTTGGCTGCGTATTCGATCGGTTTGACTGAAATCATACTGATTAGAGTAGCAAAATTTCATAGATAGCTTACAATTAGAACAATTAGGCCCATCATAGTAGTCCATACATTGACACGCTACCGTAGTCGAGTTGACTACAGTACATTCGCCGTGTTCACCGCAGGTCATAGTTTCACAGAGAGCATAGGGCGAAGGCGTCGTTGATGTTGTGCTGGCATCGACGGATTCTTCAGTCGGGATAGTCGAAGGAAGATCGACAACTTCAAAGTCATCTTCGTCGAGTGGTGGTTCCACTTCCTCATCTACGCTCATTGGCAAGTTGATTGGGACCGGCTCTGGGGTTGTAAGCGGTGCGCCGACAGTTACTTCATCGCCTTCTTCGTCAATCGGTGCTAGAACTGTCGTGTAGGGTTCTGGAGCCTCGGGGGGTGTCACTTCCGCGGAAATTGGCTCTTGTGGTAGTTTTACCGGCACGATTACCCCTGTTCGAATTGTAGTTTCGACCTCATTTGTAATATCAGTCGGTACTACTGACACTTCGGCACCATTTTCACTGATGATAGCAGCTGGCTCGATTTCTTCCGAATCCCAGCCGCCACCGGCACCACCGCCATGGGGAAGATTGGTCGGGACAGCAACTATCGGGAGTTCCGTCGTTGTGCTGGGCTCTGCCGTTGTGCTGGGCTCTTCTTCCTCCTCTTCGGATTCTTCTTCAGGGGTTTCAGTCAACTCTGCTTCTTCCGATTTGACATCGAAATCGTTTTCTTCATCCTCCACCGTAACCTGTGTCGTGCTCAAACTCGTCGAATTGCAAGCTTCCAAATCGCCAGAAATGACGCCACCACCAAGGTTTGAGTCAATATCGACCCGAACTGCATCCAACTCAACCTCCGAAATGCATCCATTAAAGAATTCCATGACTGCGACCTGCTTTCGAGGTTGCATGCCCGGAGGGAATCCGCCAATGAATACGCTAGTTCCAGATGGGAATGCCACTGTCTTCAGTCTGGAAGTGCTCTTCATGCCGTTGACTGAGACTTCTGCCATGTGACCGGTTCGGGATACTTGGATGTGATAGGTGCGGCCGGGTTCGAGCTCCGCCAGGGATTCTATTTCGCTTTTACCTGAAAATAGTTGCTTGTAACTATTTACAAAGAAGATAAAACAGTTTTATACCTGCTCCATTTTGGTAACTGTTAACCAATCGACCATTTTTGATAGCGATAGACATGTATTCCGCCGTCCGTTGGTTATAATGCGACCCCAAATAAGCCACAATCTGATTCTTAACAGCGTCCTTAACATGGAGATTCATCGACAGTGTGAAATCCTTGACGCTGGATGGCGGTGGGATGGCCAAGTAGGATGTTTTTCCGTTGAAATGATAAGCGCCGTCGAACTTTCTTCTTGGAGATACAGGTTCTTCGCAAGAGACGCCTTCTTTATCGATCGGACAGACGCATTTAGCTGAATTCGATTCGGCAACATCGACGCAAGCGCCATTTTCGCATGTTTCTAAACACAAATTTATCATTTTTGTCATTCAGATTGGTAGCCTTACCTCCATTAGCACACTTCCTTCCCTTAAACTGACAATGTGTTCCATGGAACAGCTCAGAACACTCGCAGATAAATCCTTCATGGACTTGTGCGGGCAGACAGATTCCTTCATTTTGACATGGCATACTTGCGCACTCATTAGCAGCTTCGAGTTCAACATTTGTTCGTGCTGCTACTGATTGGGAAACGACTTTTGGGGAGAATGGGACGGCTTTGTGGCCGACAAGCAGGCGGCTGATTACACCAACGAACTTATGCCCGGCAGCGTCGTCATCAGGATCTCCACCGACGAACACGTTGTTAGCAGGTGTTTCTGATAAAACGACTTCGGATGGAATCGCTGCCATAACGGCAGGATCAGTGTTGACTCGAAGAGACAGCTCATCTGGGGTGTTTTGGATGCGGATTTTGGACCACTTTCCGACTCTGACGATGTTTTCTGATTCGAGGACTTCTGGAGGGCCTTGAGTCAACTTGCTTTCGTAGACGACCTTTCCGTGACGCAGACTGACAGTGTGGTATTGTTCGGGGGTTGAGCCATCTTGGCCGCCGCGGGTTGTGTGGAAAATTACGCCTAAATTGGGTTGGGTTATATTGATCGGTTATTGATTTATCTATTGACTATCGATTTATCGACCAACTATATCAGTTTTTATGCTTATTAGTGTCAACGCATTCAAAAGTGCTCACCATCTCTCGACGACGGCTTGATAGACAACTCCAAATCGAGCTCCTTCCAGTCATGATCCGTCAGTGGAGGCAATTCAATCACGTTTTTACCACGGAATGATGGAACAAATTCTGCAAATTCAACATCATTCTCTGAAACAGTCTTGAAAACGCTTACCAGCAACCCGTAAATCGACAAACGAAACAGTCCCCGCTCCAGATGCCTGCCGGACACTACATTGATAGATGCCAGCATCCTCTTTACTGGCGTTTGTAAGAATCAAACTGCCATCGGCAATGTGGTACGCTAATGGCATCTGTTCCCCGATCTTTTCCCAAGTTATTTCTGCGGCCGAATCGGACGTGTACGTCGGACATTTTAGTTTTGTTTCGGTTCCGTGCGTCGCGACAACTGGGACGCGACGGGCTTGTTCGACAAGGGATTCGCGTTCAATCGGCATGATGGTCGTTTCAGGGAGTACGTCTGGAGTTGCTGTGTAGAATGTTTGCTGTTCGGGGGTTGTGGGTACGGTGGTTGGAGGATCTTCGGACGGTTGAACTGTGACTATTTCGGAAGATTCTGGCTCTTCTTCGATGACGTTTACTGTTTCTGAGGTCTTTATTTCTTCCGTGGTTTCTGTCGTGGTCGTCATCGGCTCAACGATAGCCGGAAGCGGCTCAGCGGTGGTCGTTGGAGCCTCTTCACTGGAGGCAGACGGATCGGGCGGTGCTACCGTGTCGCCACGGGTGTCGACTAAACCACAATATCTTACAGTACCCTTTTCAATGACATAAATTTCCCCTTTTTTCGACTTAACATCGATTCTAATTGACAAAAAAGACGAGCGTGTGCAGTGTTATTACGTGTCCTCGCCAACATTCGATTCTCTCGCCTTCTGTTTCCTAACGATCCACTCCAATCAAGTCTCCACGATACACGCTAACATAAAATAACACTGCCACGACACGTCACGCCTTTGTAATCTGTGCAACTCACTGCAATGTTTTGTGATTTTCATAACTTTTCATAACCAAAACGGTGAGATTTTATTAAATAAACTGCATCACAATCAAAAATCAAAAGAAATACTGAGCCATTCTAATTGGAAAACACCTTAATTGGCAAGAAAAAAAAACGGCAGAAGTCAAAACGTTGGCAGCACCAGAAGGAGAAAAGGGGCAGGGTCAGGAAACAGAAGGATAGAAGAACAAAGTTGACGACGACTTTTAATCAGCCTTTTTTCACACTATGAGTATGGTAAATGTTATTTAAGCTGTTTTCATTGTTAGTCACACAGTTTTTTTCAAAGGACAGGTTTATGGCAAGAGTTTTTTTGTAAGAAAGAACAGTTATAAAAGCAAGTGACAAATTTCAAAGTAAAAAATGCTTCACTGGGTAAAAAAGCTGAAAAAGTGACAGACAATTACGGAACGTCGGTTACTGTAGACATGATTAAACAAAAATTTGTTTACATTAGTTGGTTAGACACACAGCAGTTTTGTTTTGAGCAGTCAGAAGGGGGAGGGAGGCTAAGAATCGGCAGTGTGGTCGGTCCAAAAAAAGTTGAAAGGTTTTTTGTAAAAGTCATGGAAAGCGAGGCGATAAAGGTTTATGCCGACGCGAACCAATCCCCGAAGACCGAGTTGCGATGATGCTGGGTGAGGTCGCGATGATGGACACGGCGTTTCACCTTATCGCTGGCCTTATCCTTGCCGGCAGCGGCATCACTGCCCTCGTGCTTACGGCTCCGCCGATTGTGACGTCGACGGGCCCGGTTGGAGTGCTTTCGCTTACGTTTGGTGCTTCCGACGTTGATCTTGGCAGTGGCGATGAGACGGCCTTCAGTCGTGTCGGCCTTGCAGATATAGGTGCCGGTATCTTCCTCGGAGACGGTGTTGAAGAGCAAGCGCTTACCGGTGACCTGAAATACAACCCAATAAGTTGACGTTTTCGTTGCGAGACCCTATCAAACGCAAAACACCCATGTTAGTATGCACGATAAAATTATAAAAAGCAAAGGAAAGAAGCACAACACAACAAAATCAAGTAATATTTACGTACTCTGGTCTTCTGTTTATAGGCTTCGGCCTCGCATTCAGTTAGCTAGAAGAAAAAAGGGTTGAAATAAATAGAAAGGTGTTACGACAGCTGCGTGTTTGTGTTTTTCCGTTGAAAAGAAAAAGTTTAAAAGAAAAGAGCATTATGGAAAGCCCAGCTAGCTTATAAGTCCTGTAATTAAGCGAAGTATCGAGATCAAAAGTAAGACCAACCTGAGCGCCAGCCGGAAGTTCATCACTTCCCTCCTTTTCGTACTCGATTGAAGCTTCTGGGTCACCAACGACGATACAGTCAAGCCAGACGCGATCGCCAACGGCAACGTTTTCATTGGAAACGTTGATGTCGACCTTGATGGTGGTGTCTGGGACGAGAATCTGGGCATTGACGTGGCCTTCGACGGTGAATTGGTCAATCTGCATGGTGCAGGTGTAGAGACCGGCGCTGGATTCGTCAAATTCGGTGATCCTGAAGTTAAAATTTTGTAAGATAGCTTTCAAAAGATAGATAAAGCTTACAAAAGCTTGTTTCCACGCGGCTCAGCATTGGAAGGAAGATCGCTATCGCCTTCACGGCGCCAGATAATCGTGCTACCAGGGACGGCGTAGACAGGGCAGACGAGTTCGGCATCACTGGTCTCTTCGAATTTGGCTTCCTCGGCCTCTGTAAAGGTTTCTGTTATCATCGTCCTACTGTAAGTATTGATTGTGGTGTAAGTTGTTTGATAAAAATGTATAATTTGTTGTCATTTTTGTTGTTTGATGTCGTAAAACGAACTCTCGTTAGAAGAGAATCCAACAGAAACAGCGGAGAATGCCGTGCCGACAGTGTTGCCATCAGCATCTTCGACTGTGCAGCGGTAGACACCGTAATCCTGGGACGGGTCAGCAGACTTGATGGACAGTTCCTGCTGGTCTCCGAGTTGACGGACGAGATTGCCGCCACGAGCAAGGTCCCATTGGTAGGTGACTTCGCCTTCATGACCTGGAGGGATATGATTACAGTAAACCTATGATAGGGAAGGCCGAACTTAGGATTATGAAAATTCAGACGATTCAAACTGAGGATGTGTTATGCATGTTAGTGTTATGTTTTGTTGTGTAAGTGCAAGTGTTGTTCAAACAAAAAAAGTGTTATAAACCTCTTGGTTTCACGACAAGCCAACTTGGCGCTGCTACAAGTGCTGTGCCATCGCTCATATTTGCGATTACAGTGTACAGGCCGGCATCGATGAGTCGTGCTCCTCTGATTTGGAGATACTTTCCGGAACCATTGGCATCTTCAAGCTCGATCGGGCGTTTCCGTTTATGTCCGCCGAGAGCGTCGGGAGTGTGGATGGTGATCTTCGACTGACGGTAGTGCGACTTTTTCGGCAACTTTGCGTAGTGCTTCCAGGTTAGACTGGTCGGATTCTTTCGACCTGTTGTGGTTAGTCAAGCGGTTAGAAGTTAAATCAACTCAGGGATAGATCAACTAAAGAGGGGGATAAGAAGTGGAAAACGAAACCAACCTCGGACGTTACAATCGAGAATGATGGAATCGCCTTCATTGACGACGCGAATCGTGGGCGGAGAGATGTCAACACGGGCGATATCATGCGACGAGGAGCTGCCTTCAGCATGGATGTTGACCTTGGCGCTGCCGATGAGCTCGTTCTTACGGAAGCCGCGGCACTCGTATTCACCAGCATAGTCGGGCTTGAAGGTGCCGAAGTGGAGGAGGCCTTGTTCATTGTGGTCTTCAATGTCAGAAGGCAGGCTGTCGTCAACCTTGACCCATTCAACCTTGTCGACGAGCGACTGGCCGGTGGAGGCACAGACCAGCTGGTTAGGCTGGTCCAAAGCGAACCATTGGTGGTTGCCACCGAGGATGCTGACGGTAGCGACATGACTGGGTTCAACAACTTCGATGTAGATGTCTTTTGTGGCTGATGCGTGTTCATTCGAGCCACGGCAGGTGTACTTGCCGGCGTTGAGAAGACCGATGTGAGGATGACGGAGGTATTGTTCGCTGATAGTGACGGGCTGGAAGTCATCGGGCAAGTCACCACGCTCCGGTCCGGGGTCATGGAGCCATTCGACATCAGGATCGGGATCACCGACAGCTTCGCACTTGATTTCAAGCGGTTCACCGACAGTGAGGACAATTCGCGGGCCAGCGGGGTCGGTACGGACGGTGAGAGAGGGGCCGATGTGGACGCTACCGTGGTCTTCAGCTTCGCCAACAATGTTGACAGCGTGGCAGGTGTAGTCGCCTTCGTGGTCCTTGCGGGCATCAACAATGTCGAGGACACCATCACCGAGGTCGGTGGCACCGGCTGGCAATGGGCCGTCGTTAGGGCCGGTCCAGGAGACCTGCGGGGGCGGGATACCGGTAGTGTGGCACTTGAATTGATGACGATCTCCGGGCTTGCCATTGAAGACACGGGGTTCAACTCGGGCCGTTGGGGGTTCTTCGTCTGAAAAGCATCGATTAGCCATGTCAAATTTACTCAAAAAGTGTGAAAACGAAGGTCAAAAACGAACTATCCGTGACAACAAGTCTCACAGGCTCAGCATTTCCGGTGCCATAGGCATTCGTGGCAGTGCAGTGGTATTCACCGGCATTGGTGTCATCGCTGGAATCGATGACAATGTCATCACCCTCTTGGTAGGCGTCACCACGGAGCGGTCCACGGTCAGGGCCATAGGTCCAGTGGATATCGGCAGGGGTTTCGCTACGGGCATCGCAGTGGAATCGAGCGGGTTCGCCCTTCTTAACGGTGATGACAGGTGGGGTGGCAACGGGGTGGGGCGGGGAACCGGTGTCGGGGTGAACGACTTGGGGTTCGGCTGAAATGTGCGAAGGTGGGGGTAAAATAAGGTACATAAAATGTGTAAAACATAAAACACAAAAACATAATTAATGCAGTAATCGTATAAAGTCAAAACATACCAATGCGAACATTGATGCGAGCAGGCTGCGAAGTCTGAGGCACATTCGTGTTAGGGTCGACAGCGGTACACTCGTAGTCGCCTTCGTGGAGGGTCTTGGTTTCGGCAATGTTGAGGTTTCCGCGACCATCGTCACGAGCATCTGGCGGCAGAGGAGCACCACCACGGCGAGCCCAGGAAAGGCGGGCTGCGGGGTTTCCGGGCACCCAGCAACGGATGGCTGATGGGGTGTTTTCATCGACGGTTTGCTCTGGAGGGTCGACCTGTGGCGGGTGGGAGGCTGAAATGGCACATTGTAAGTGATATTTCTGTTAAAAGTGTACTGTAAAAGATGGCTTACGTTGTCTAACATCAAGTCGGGCAGGCTGCGACGGAACATAGTTCCTTGTTTCCGGATCATATGCGGAGCAGATGTATTCACCGGCATCATTCTGGGTGACACTAGAGAAGACCAATGTACCACGGTCATCACGAGCACCCTGGGGCAGGGGTCGGTTACCGGCGGCGGTCCATCTGACCTGGGCGGACGGGTTACCTTCGACCCAGCAACGGAATTGGGCCGGAGTGCCCTGATCGACGGTCTGCTGGATGGGGTCAACTTGGGGAGCAATCGGGGCACGAGCTGGTGGTGCTGGAGGGGCTACGGGTGGCGCAGGGCGATCACGCACGTTCAACTGAACTGGAGGAGCATCAATCGGGCCTTGGTTAGGATCTTGGGGATCTTGAGCGGCACAGATGTAACGGCCAGAATGATGCTGTTGAGCGCTGAGAACGGTGAGGTATCCACCGGCTTGGTCGACATTGCTATCAAGCGGGGCACCGTCTTCGCGACGCCACTCAAAGATAGCGTGGGGGACGCCACGGACGAAGCAATGGAAACGGGCCGGATTGCCGACTTCGACATCGAGGGATGGCGGGTCAGTTTCCGGACGCCATTGTTTGCGTTCAACTTCGAGACGGCCAGGGTTTGACTTTCCTGGACCGTAGGGGGTACGGACGGTACAGTAGTAGTTACCGACGTGTTCACGGTTCGCGGAATGGATGATGATCTTGTTACCAGTCTTACGGACACCATACGGTAGCGGGTTACCGATTTCATCCTTGTGCCATGAAATCTCGCAGGACGTGTATCCCGGCACGATGCACTCAAACACAGCGCGGCCATTTTCAGGCACACTCTGGAAGGGCGGCGTGACAATCGGGGTCGGCGGTGTGCCTGATTCAACTTGGAGGGATCCCTCGTCCGTGGCAATGTTATCTGCGACAGTTCCGGTGCACCGGTACTGTCCAATATCCTCAGGGGTGACAGATTCAATGAGAAGTTGGTTGCCGATCTGGCGAACGTGCGGGGGAAGGGTGTTAGATCCGACCTTGGACCATTGAATTGTGACTTCTTCGGGCTGGAAAGAAAGAGAGAAGTTTATTAAAAGTAGTTTGAAAGGAGGTTATTTATTACCCGATAGCCTTGGGCAACACAAGTCCACTTGGCACGACTGCCTTGCTTGATCGCCAGGTGCTGGGGTGGGTAGATCTGTACGCGAAGTTGTGCTGTAAGAAGGAAAAAAGGGATTAGGAAAGTTTATAGAATCCAGTAGGGCCCAGGAATAGCAAAAGGGGTGGTGTGCAAAGTTTGAAAATGTTAACATGTGCAGGTGCAAAAGCGGAAACAAAACACAAAAGGTAAGCAAAACGATGACGATTCAAACCAAGCATAACATCAACTTTATTTACGTACGCATAATCAAAGCATAGCGAAACGAACAATAAACGAGATTTCTTTCAATGGGCGGGGTTTCGATGAATCGACATAAAAGGGGTTTTGGCAGCGTTAATTTTGATTAAGAATTACGGTAATCTTACCGTATGCCGAAAAGCCTATGCCTCTGCCGAGACAGAGTATTCGTCATCGGCCGAGGTATGGTGATGCCTCTGTTTCGGTGCAGAAAAACTGGGACAAAGGACATTTAAAGCTTTTTCAGCAAAAAATCTTACAAAACGGAGGCATGTGCGAAGGCAGCAACAGCTATTGTAAATGTAAACGACACCGAACTACCGTAACTGGACAGTGAGGCAAAAAAGGGTGGATTAAGGCACTTCTCGGTGAGATTCGCAACTTTTAACAAAAAATAAAGGCATTAAATTTGTGTGTGACGTGTGTGTAAACGTGTGCAAAAGACAAGAGACACTTCTTTTACGAGCGGAAGCGAGTTGGCAGTCTAGCGAACCGGTACCGGCGAAGCCGTCGGTGATGGTGCGTGCGAGTGTGTGCTTCCGAAGCAGCTGTACGACGGGACGTATCATATGGATTTTGCAAACCTTTTGGCTTCTCGACGAAGGTGATGTCGTTGGGGTTGACACGGCCGATGGGCTCGCATTCGCGGCCACCAGTGTTGGCTGAGGGCGTGTAGCCGGGAGCGCATCTGAAATTAACATAAGCGGTAATAAGCGTCTGAAAGATAAGCAAATATAAGGATTTACTCGGTGCATCGATCTCCGGAATAACCGGCCGGGCAGTTACGGCACTTGACTTGGCCGTCAGGGCCGACGAAGCAATCGCTGGAGCCGGGGCACGGGCAGGGTGTGCAATCGTAGGGGGAGCCACGAGTGGCATCACCGTAGTAGCCGCGTTTGCAGGATTCACAGTGGTAGCCTTCGGTGTTGTGCTCGCAGAGGAGGCAACGGCCATAACTGTCGCAGCCACGAGGACTGTGGTTGTTACAGTCGCAGGGCGGCTTGGTAGCGACGGCACGGCAATCATGGGGAGTGCCGCGACGGGCATCACCCTCGAATCCAGGAGCGCAACGTTCGCATTGGTCGCCTTCAGTGTTATGTTGGCAGTTGAGGCAGTGACCGTACTCGGTATCGCAAGATGTGGCGTGACCGTTGCATTCACAACGCTCGCAGAGGCCAAGGTAAAGGCCACCACCAGTGCGTCGGTATCCGGGAGCGCAGTCTTCGCAGGAAGTGCCAACATACCCCTCAGGGCAGCTGCAGTGTTCGACATCGGCAGCAACACCACCATGGCCATAGGGTTCAGCATGCTCCAGGGTGACGGAGATCAGGGAAGAGGTAGCACAGTCATCGAGGTATGACAACTTGATCAACGCAGTGTCCAGATCAGCCAAAGCCATGAGCAAGTGTTCGCGAGTGACGGGCTGGCCATCATTACGCTCCCAATGCTCCTCAGTGATCGGAATCTCGACAACGTTGTCAGTATCAGCTCGAAGTTGGCCACGGTACCGGTGCTGGATGGTGATTTCATTACCCTTGAGGATGACATCAGCATCGCCGTTGTTCTGGTTGCCGTTGCCGCTGTACTTGAAGGTGTAGCTCAGCTTGCCGCCATAGCTGGTGACCTTATCGCCAAGGAACTTGGCAGGCAGCTTCCAGTAGAGCGTCTGGCCGCGAGCTTCATCGAAACGGCCAAAGTTGATGGCACGATCATAGACATCGGGCTGAGTCTGTGGGGTCCACGGCGAGTTGACGTCAGCGATGGAGATTTCGAGTTGATCCTGGTCACCGCGACGGTAATCGATGCTGGTTTCGGCACGACGATACGACGACGATCGGCACTGATTAGTCACACCCGAGCAGAAGCATTTAAGGCAGCCCTGAGGCGATTGAGGCTTGTAGTTGAAGGTCGAGGCGGCACACTGGTCGCAGTTAGGCCCTACAATGAATGTTTACAACTACCATAGGCCGCGCAAAACTTAATTTTCGCCACTTCAAACTAGCGTATTTAGTCAAAATAATGAAATGAATCAAAAAAAAGGTTGCCTTTAAAAGCAAAAGCTTATAAAAGGTTGAATGAATATCTATTTTTAGAATGAATTGGAATCTGAAATTGCAAAATCTAGGATCTAAAAGGCAGAAACCAACCAGAAAGATTTGGCTTGCATTCACAGCTGCCATCGTAGCCAGCGATCGGGCTGATGGCACCCGGCGGGCAGGCACGCTGGGGCGGGGGCGTGGATCGGACCGGAACACAGGTACCCAAGTATGGGCCGTGGCCGGAGCGTTCATAGCCTGGGGCGCAGTCCTCGCAGGAAAGGCCGACGTAACCCGGAGGGCAAGAGCACTGTTCGACTTCGAGGGCACGTTCGCCCTGGGTGTCGCGGTTGACGGCGATTTCCCAGGACACGTCTCCGAGGCTGAAATTGAGATTTCATTAACTTCCAAATAATACAAATATGACTTTTAATATCTCAATTTATAGCATAGCTGGAAGTAGTTCCCAGAAAGCGTGATACAATTCCACGGTTATTGAGAATAAGAAAATTAATTTAAAATTGTGTTTTGTTTGAACAAAATTCTGTAAAGCACACCCTTGCCGCGTGCCTATTTCCATTTATAAACACTTGCAAACCACTGTTTATCTCTGATTTTGGTGGAAGCGCTCAAAGTTCAACCCAAATATAACCTTCATGTGGTCTAATTTATGTATCCCTTTTTTTAAATGCCGTCAGCTGATGCAATTCGATCTGTATGAACATAAAATGAACAAAAACAAGGAGTGCCATGGCATGCCCAGAAATGTCAACCCCCAGATTTACTTTGTACCTTTCCTACTTTTCAACAAATATGTTTAACCCTTGCATTGTGCGGCACTGCGCGCTCTTTGCTTCATTGAGCGGATGTGTGCCGTAATTTTAAACCGCCAGAGGGGAAAAGCTTTACTTCGGTGCACTCATTCAATGACTCGCCGCCTCTAAGTGGGGTTACATGAGTGGTAGCCGGTCGGTTCTACCCTACATGTTACTTGTAACATTAAATTTATGTATCCCCTGTCCCCTGAAACGGCAATTATGCCTTCATAACCCAGGTATATCCTGAGGTGAGAGCTGAATTGGCAGAAAAACGACTGCACGGGTGCACGCTTCATGTGCCCATGACAACCATAGCCTATAGGGCTAACCCCCGCCCCCTTTTACTGCGCATTTTTCTTGTCAATTTTCTGAAAGGTGCCCCCATGTCTATGCCGATGTGCCCTTGAGCACGTCGTCGTCGTTCGTGTCGACAAGCAAACTTTCATCGAAGCCAGTGACTACGTTTCAGAAGTTATTCGACGGAGCAACGGTCCCGGAAGCGCTTTTCATTCCACTTTTCATTAGGACCTGCCTACCTTGCATCCAGTCTTCGTTGCGTCACTTCTTCATTCCCAGGCAAAATCAGCCCAAAGGAGCTTGTTGTGGCCCGTCATAATCGCTAATTTGCTAAGTATAAGTGCCCAGAGAATCCCCTTCGAGGCATTCTTTATTGAAACAACGCCCCATTGGTATCTAATCCAGTGACTACGAATCGACGACATTTGACATATCTAATTAATTTGCCATTTTCTGTTTTCGCCAAAGCTAGAACAGAAACAACAATGTGTTGCTTCGGCTGGTTGTCGGTCTTGAACCCGTTCCATCGTCGAAAATGCCGTAAAACCAAGCCCGAAAGCTTCCTAACCCCCTTTGAAATTGAAATGCTGCCAATGTTGCTCACAGAAGTGCATACTACCAATGCGCGATTTTATGAAGTCGTTTGTTTCCGATGGACCAGTGAAGCGATCCAGTCTGAACTCATCGATTCTAGTGGTACGTTTTTACCACATTAAAATTTTACACCTTAAAATGTCTACTCATGCCTTCTATTAACCCCCGCTATGCTCATTGATCCCAAATAGCATGGCTCATTCACCCTTTCTAAACGTGTAACATCCCGGTTTATCCCCATGGCCATTGTCTAACCATCCAACATCAAAAACCACTCATCTGACATCATTTCCCATGCGAGTCAACCCATTCATAGAATAATATAACACAATTTCTAAAATTAAAGTCGTGGGGGTGTACAATGACACCGCTTTTACATCTGGGTTGTGCCATTCTTGCAACTCCCTCGCGCAACTAACCTAATAATAGGATACATTATAAAATTTACACCAACCTTTCTCTGACGTATATTTAGATTCAGAATTTCAAAAAGAGGCAAGCAACAATGACCACATTTTGTAGTTACTTTTTTAAAATGTAACTTAAGTGGCTAGTGTTATCTAATGTAATGTAAGCATGCGTTGAATGCAAAGTAATAAGGGGTTGTAAAAATTGGCATTATGTAAGGCTGTACTTTTAGATACTATTAAACATTATTACACAAAACATTAGCCTAATTATGTCTATAGTCGGGTAATATGTAAGGTGTATTTTGTGTTTCCGTGGGCTGGCAATGTTAAAAAGTGGGCTTTGAGACCAGAAAGCACTCAAAAAGCGGCGCGGCTAAGTTTGATGGGAAAATAGGGCTAGACTTTTATTGCACTTGCACCTGAGCATACTGAGAATTGAAAAAAGCCATGAAAATTTACTTTAAAATTAAAATCTGTTTTTGTAGATTCATCCAGTCCGCCGACGTTCGAAAAAGAGGGCCTCTTGCTGCGATTATTGATAAACAAACTAGCGAGGTCTTTGCAAGATAAAGGCTGCAGTGATGAAGAGAGCGATCAGAGGATTGCGACTTTTAGAAGTAATCGAATCAAGAAAGTTTCCCGGCATTCGAAGCCAGACAAACGGAAAACGGTAGCAGCTTCCGCGGCGAAGGAACTTCAAACCCATGCCGATAGAACGACAACAGTCAAAATCCTCGATCGAGATGCATCAAACTCTCTCAGAATACCGGAACTCGTGAAATCCCGGCGACGCTTCACAATGAGCAGTCGATCTAATGCCAATGCCGCGGCAGACACTATGTTTTTATTGCTTGGCGAGATACTGGTGCGTCAATTCCAGAGCCTTGTCAGCAGTGAGGATGGAAACGTGCATGAACGTGAGCTTAAACTTATTGTTTGGAAGCATTTCGTCCAGACGCTGGTCGCATTATTGTTGGATAAAGAGCGGTTTGCAAAATATGGCTAGCAACAAGCTTCTTGGTGCCCCTATTGGCCGTAAATTACTATTATTTTTCCCCTATATTGTTTTTTGTTGCACATTTGAAAAACGTAACCCTATATTTGATGGCTTCTCTGACCAATAACATCAACTAATATGCTATTTGAGGGGATTCTTCAAGATCTCAGTGCAATTTGTTTGTTTTTTCAAATGTTGATGCCAGTGGAAATGTGGAAATTGAATTTAACGTGTATCGAAAATAAACTTTTGAACGCTAATTTGTGTTAAATATTAAAAATGCAGCAAATTAAGCCATGCTGACGTATTACAGGTGCTCCCACGACCTGTCAAAGACAATTTTCAATAACAACGCTTTGCATGAAGATTTTTTTTAGTATTTCTTCCTGTTTGTTTTGCTTTGCATCTTTTCAAGGATGATTACACCTTTTCTTTTTCGTTTTTTTTTGCAAACTGCGTCAAGCCCGTTTTGAGAATTGTAAAGTCTCCACTAACCTCGTCGAAATCTGGTTCGAAACATGGGTAGCCCTGATTTGGAAGGCATCCAAGTCAGCCAAGACCATGAGCAAATCTTCACGTGTAGCAGGGGTGCCATTTTCGCGTTCGTAATTCGTCTGAAAAGGAGTGGTAAATGCTTTGTAAATCAGCTTTTGCCAAATTGAAAGACAGAAAAAGGGATATGGATAGCTGTAATCTCATTTGGTAAGAGGTTTGTCGTCAGTCGTTTTCATTGGAAATCGGTTTTAAGTAAATTAACCCATAAAAGTCTGTCTTTTCATGACATAAAAACATCAAACGGCTTAATTGTTATTACAGTGTTATCGACTTTGACTTTAGCTTATGCCACCAGGTGCACTTTTTACGATGACCTGAGGCTGTACACAGTAAAGGCCGTATACTCAGAAAACAACCAAATGACTGGGTAACCTTTGCTTCTGTGTCATGGTTTAGATGACTACAAACTTAATGCAACTTATAAAAAACCCTTTTAAGGGATGAACTTTATAAAAAGTAACCCAAATAGAGTTATGCATGGGCATTATAGGCTGTTTTGTACTTGATGACTACCCCCAATTATGGTAAAAGTGCTTCTGGTAGGTATAATACACCTTGATGCTACTTTTAACGACTTAACTAATACAAAAAAATGTAATGCTTTTTTGCAAAATGTGTTTTAATGTAACTCGAAATGACACAGACATCTACTTTGAAAGTTTCTCCATGCCATAACACTTATAAAGTGATGTAAGCCATAACTTTTTATGGCCCTTTTGAACTTCCTGGTTTCTCTTAGATTAAGCTTAAGAATGTTTTGCGAATTTGAGGGATTAATATTGCATCAAATGTACAGTTCCAAAAGGCATGAGCCGGAAATAGCAATCGCCCACCTCATAAGTCTCGACCGTAACCAAAACCGGGCGATCAGGCTGGAAGAGACCGTATTGGTCCTTCTTGCGATGCACCAACGTGATGCCGTTACCCTTCAGGACGACCAGGGGCTCATTCAAGACGGGTCCGTTGCCACTGAATTGCAGCTGGAACGACATTTCACCGCCGTAGGCGCTGACCTTGTCGCCCTTGAAGCGGAGCGGCAGGTTCCAGTAGAGGGTTTCACGGTGGGGTTCACTGTTGGTCAGGTAGCTCGGGAGGTTGTACTCGAAGTTGGCTTCGGTGGGGGTACCGGCCAAGTTGGTCAAAATGACGCCTTCGCTGTCACCGTTGAAGAAGAGTTTCTCCTGAAATGATTTTAAATTGATATACGAGTTTAAGATAGTCAAGTTAGATTGAAATAAGTATGTTAAATTGTGTTAACAGCAAATTATGAGTTATGTGTGTCGTTTTTTAGGGGTTTGAGTGGAAAACGGGTGTTTAAAAGGGATAGAAAGAGGTTTAAAAGTTCGAAATTCCGAGGAATTTTATGTTTTTTGTTGAATTTTGATGTTGGGCCAGTTTTTACTTACACAAGCAGCATCCTGAAATTCGATTAATTAAGCAAACTTAAAAAAGCAAAATTACAAACAAAAAATCAGATTAAAGTCACTAAAATGCGTTTCAATTGTCATGTTAGTCCCCTTACCTGAGTACGGTACCAGTCAGAAGATCGGCACTGATCAGTGATGCCGAAGCAGAAGCACTTCAAACAGCCAGTGGGAGACTTGTTGTTGAGATGGAAGCTGCCTGGACGGCACTGATCACAGTTAGGACCGGTGACGAGCGGCTTACATGGGCAACCGCGGCTGGCATCAGCAGAAGGAGCCGTCGAACCTGTCGGGTCGCAGCGGATCTGCGGAGCTGCTGGTGGTGGCGGGGGACGGGTAGGAGGTGGTGGGTTAGGGATGCTGACGATTCTGACGATGCAATCGGGGGTAGCGAGAACGCGACCCTTGACGTTGATGGCTTCGCAGGTGTAGGCGCCCTGGTCCATGGGTTGGGCATTGTGGACGGTGAGGGTGCCAACACCGCCTTCGGATTCTTGGACACAACGTGGAGGCTCACAGACGGGGCCCCAGTTGAGACGCCAGTTGATGTAGGGTTCAGGGACGGCGACGGCACGGCACGTCAGCTGGAAGGTATCGCCCTGAGGGACTTGACGGTTCGAATCTGGGGGCTCGACAACGGTAGGCTGGACGCAACCGACTTCGTCGGAACCATCCTGGCAATCGTTGGTGCCATCGCACTGGAAGGATTGCGGCACGCATTGACGGCCATCACGGCAACGGAACTCGGTCGGCTGGCACAGATCTCCAGGCTTGCGTTCGCCGCAGTTCAACTCATCGGAGTTGTCACCGCAATCGTCATCGCCGTCGCAGAGCCACATCTTCTGGATGCAGCGATCGTTGTTACAACGGAATTCGTTCGGTTCGCAGATACGCTTCGCGGGGCAGTTTTGTTCATCGGACTGATCACGGCAATCGGGTTCACCATCGCAGACGTAGTCGGACTTGACGCATTCGTTCGAGCCGCAAGCACGTTCATCAGACATGCAAGAGCCGCCATGGCCTTGAGGCAAGGCCTGGGCCAGCTCCTGGGGACCGTAGCTGTTGACATTCAAGATGGCATAGGCTTCAGCGACACGGCCATTATGCTGCGCGATACAGACATAGCGACCGCCATCGGCAGCACCAACGGAAGCGAAGGACAAGCGTCCACCGGATTCGTGGGCTCCTTCCGGAAGCGGGCCACCAACACGGGTCCAACGAACTTGGGGATAGACGCCATTGTCGGCCGTGCGGGCACGGCATTCGAAAGAGGCATCACGACCTTCACGGACGGTGTGTTCATGGGGATAGACGGTGATTTGGAGATCGTCGGCATCGGAAAGATGACTCACATCTGCAAAAAGTTTAATTGGAAATGCGTCTGACTAATTGTTTAAATGAAAAAAGTTTAATGTTAAATTGGTTCAAGCCAAAAATGGTTCAATTGAAGCTATTCCAAACCTCTTGATTTATGGTGACGAAGACCTTCTATGGGTCCAACTAGCAGCCCGAGGGCTAGAAGACACAAGCTGAGCCGCCGTAGCAGCATGCTACAAGATTATTGTTTTGAAAATGGTTAAAATCCAAGAATCGCGAGTTACAATAGACACGGAAGTGATGGATAAACAAAAAATAAACAGGTTAAACACATATTTTTCGACAAAAAAGGAAGGTTTTGATTGATTAATTTATGAATTGATAGGCCCATTGTTTGTTTATGACAATGAAAGCACTTCTAGAAGTTGGGGCAATTTCCGTCTGATGATGATGACAGATGACTTCAGATGAGTAGGGGCGGTTCCAGTCGGCTGGTTACCCCTCTTTTTTGTGGCTTTTTTTGATAATAACGGTCTTTCTGCGAAATTGGAATTCTGTTTGTCGACGTCAGCGGCAGTTCGGTTTGGATGGTGTTAGAAGGCAGACGTGATTATTAGGGGCAGAAAGAAGGAAGGAAGGAAAGGTGGCGATTGCAGGCCCAGAGGGCCTTAGTATTTTGATGGGGTGTCAAACTGACGGGAAACGTGCTGCGGATGGACCGTAATTTATGACCGCGTTCTCGCCCTTTTCAAGTTGCGCGGCATCGGTCGGAACGGCGACGAGAATCGGTAGAAAAAAGCAACCCCGCGTCGGTCGGGAAAGACAATGCAAGCATCCGTGAGATGATTGCGGGTGTCTTCATGTACGTACCCCCACCCATCTCTAGCCGTCTTCAAACGCAATCAACAACAACGGAAAGATGCGCCCCGGTTGATAGTATCATCACGATCTGTGCATACGGGGGTGCGAAAAAGATGCACAACATCCCCCATGTCTCGATGCGGGGGACACGCCTTCACTGTGGTGTCTTCCATCTTCGGGGGTAAGGTTGAAATCAGGCAGGCAGTCAGTCAGTCGGTTGGAGCAATGATTATCGACGATGGCAACACCGCCTGCGGCTGGAATGCATCTATTCTCCCCGCGCAAACACAAACAGTGGAAACGTTGAATCATTGAAATCTTTAAGGCCACAAACTGACGCGCCTAATAATCAAAGCGTTGTCAGATGGCGGCGGTGGTGTCGGCGATTTTGGAAGCCCCGCAGAGTGCGCGCGAATCACAATCGTATTCAATGAACCATGTACACATGCATAATGATCATGTAAATGACTCTTCCTTTAGATGTTACACGTTTTCTACAAATGCAACAACAAAAGAAAAGACAATCGGGATGACGTTTTTGAAATTTTCTATTTTGATTCTTAAAAGGGGTGAAAAACGTGAAATTGGTTCAATCCAATTAGTGAAATGAAAATTTGTCAAATATAAATAGACAAACAATCTTAAAATTGTAAAAAAGATTGATTGATCGGTTCAAAAAGTGTTTTGAACACGTTTCGAAACGAAATCCCCGTACAGACGATTAAACCCAGTGATAATGAACCGCCAGATAAAGATCTCTTCGCCCCAACCCCGAAACACCGCTGTCATGATCCCCAATTTACGTTTTTACCACCCTTTGAGTAAATAGATCAATCAATCAGTCCTGCTTTATGAAAAAGGTGTTTCTGGGATCAATAGCAAGAACTACGAAAAACAAAACAAGTATCCCAGCCCTCCTTCTCCGATTGAATTGAATTAGGTAAACTGCTTCGAATAAAAAAGCAAAAAGTGTCTCATTCAAGTTCAAAAGACTTGCATTACATGGGGGGAGAGTCGTTACAGTAATCGAATTAACCGAAAAGATGCCCCCCCAAAAAAATGAGAGAAGGTTGGAAGAACTTTGATATGAGTGCCAAGGCTGGGCTAAGGGCAGTTTATGTAGAGGAAAAGCTAAGATCAAAAGTTGTAGAACGTCTAAAGCGCCTCCCATCGGCACGTAGATAGGATCGGCGTAGAGATCAAACTAAATTTACAAAATAAACATTCATGCAAATGTTAATGTTGCCGATGGAATGAAACGGATACAAAATGCCGCCAATGATGTCGGAGAAAAAGGCAAAACCACTATTAAAAACACATATCGGCATCAGGAAGCGCCGCCGATTAACATGCAGGTGCAGGCAACATACAAATTTCTTTTTCCCAGGACCCGAGCAGTCTCTTCATCATGCCCTGCGGCCACGCCCACATAAGCCATGCTGGACGCAAATGAAAAAACGTGAAGAAAATTTACGATCGCAAGATCGAGGAAAACGATCATCGATGAAATTGACATCTGGACATCCGGAGGGCGTATTGAGCATCTTTTTGCAAGAGTTTATTTACAAAAAGGAGGATTGGAAAAGTGCACTCATTTCGAGGTATTGGGCTGGCTTACAGCTCGGATATCCAGACACTGTTGGGGGCAACAAGCTTCGAGGACGTCATCCGATCAGACCTCAGGCGAGGAAGAAAGGGAGCGCAAACAGTTATTGTGCACGTCTGAGTCTTCCGCCTTTTGCAAGGGAGCCCGAGGGCTTAAAATAGCGACAGAGGCATCAACGATGAAGTTTGTGCTTCTCGGGCAGGGGATGGGAGGCATCTGTTTCAAGGTGCGAAAAGGCTAATTGCCTGAGGGGAGTGGATATTGGGGAAAAGATCAGGGCGGGTGAAGCTAAGTGATAGACAGTCTACGGCGGAAAGAGTACACCGCAAACAGACAGTCTCGACGGTAGGTGGAAGAAGGAGGATAGCGACGTGAGATATTCTATTTCTTATCCTATTCGAGGACCACTGCAGGAAAGAAAGTGAAAAATGCAAACATTGAGGGTAAAAAAAGTTGGGTTCTTTAACTTTGTTGGTAGTCAAGACGATGCTGAATGTGCATCACCGCCAGAAACCACGTTCACAGCTTGACGCAGGCCCGGCGACGATTGACCGTCATCCGGGGGGCTCTTGAACTGCGTCAAGGATGCATTTTTGAGAAGATCGGTTAAGCTTGCGGGCAGCTAGCTCGGCCACGACATACGTTTAAACGATAAATTAATCACCTTAGCGCCTCGCGAGTCACCCGGCGTAGCTCTGGCCAATTACGAAAGCCTCGAAAAAGAAGACAATGACTAAAGATACTATGAGACACACCTGGTCGTATTCCCGGATATGCTATTCTTAAGCGGATCAGCTGTGGCCCAGAGGGGGTGTATCGATGCAATCAACCATCTTAAGCCGAGCTGGTTGACAAAGGATGAGCCTCGGGCCGATATAATGTTTTGATGAGTGTGCGTTAGCTGGATGGTGGGGGTGGTGGCTTACACAGAGATTGGATTTTAATGAGCTTTTGAACTTGACTTGATTTGAATCAGCTCCTTTCTGACTCACAGTTCCCGCACAATGACTATCACTTTACTTCAGACGGGGAGTGATAACGTCGAAGAAAAAAACGTATTCCCAAACCCGCCAAAAAACGGTATCAATCAACTTGAAACACCGTCTATGAAGACGCGGAGACAGGAGAAAAGGCATTTGGGTTGGGTTTCGTCGCTAAAACTTCTGAAGCAACCCCAAAAAAGAGGAGCCAAAAAACGTGTACTTCCGAATGTAATCTAATGTGCATTAACACACCGGGTAGTCGTCGGAGAGGCAGGGGAAAACCGCATTTGAACCCGTTTTGACAACAATAAGGAGCAATGGCTTCTGACATCTTTCGAGAAGGCTGTTGTCTTGAAAACAAAAGGGGGCCAAATGAAACCCCAACCCCAGGCAGTGATAAGACATTGCTCTGTCAGGCAGCCTTGACCCGACAAACTGTTGCTACGACACTGGCGCTGGCGGCATAATCTGTCAACTAGAGGCCGGAGGCTGGCTCCAAAAGTTGCAAAATTTCGGAGCCCCGACGACGTTGTCGTTCGTTGTCGGTATCTATACACACCTATTGTTGAGTGATGACAATAACACATTTTTGCGGGACAACAAGCGGCACTAAAAGGACAGGTGTGATGCCCTGAGGGCTCGGGGTGAGGGTGACCAGTCCGGAGACAGGGGCAGGCTTTTGACCGGCCAGGATGGATGGATCGTAAAGGCGTGAAAAATGACACAGAGCAGGATGGACAGTCTGGCTGGTAGTATCTGTTTGGGCCAACTGCGGCTAATTAAAAAGGTGTGAACAAACACACGGATTGCCAGAGGGGAAGAATAACTTTGCATAAAGGTTGGCAGTGGTATGAACAAAAAAAACTTCATACATACGTGCAAAAGAATGGAAAAAGACTTCCAATGCATTACATTACATTAGCCATCGGGCCGGGTCCTAAACAAAACTGATAAGCATAGGAAAAACCGAAAATGAAGTCATCAAGGATGGAATGCAGGCCTGGTAGGCTGGTCGTCACTGTTGACAGCGCTCAAAAATGTCTGCAAAGTGGATCACGATGCGATTTTTGTCAAGGAATTTCGATAGGTAAACAAATTGGTTCAAGCAAACGGAAAAGTTTGATCAAACGTGGGCGACGAACGACGACATTATGATGAACACAGGAATCAAAAATGATCGAACGCAATAAAAGCCCCATTTCAACTGATTCAAAGTGACAACAGAAACCCCTAAAAAGACGCCACCATTCACGAACGACCGTCTGGAGGGGGTGTCAAACCATTTCCGTCTGCTCTGTCTTCCACCGTTCGCTGATCTGATAGCCAAACCCGCCTCCGAAACTCCCCGAAAAATCTCCGCCAATTAGTTCAACTTCGCCGCAATCAACAAAATGAAAAGCATCCACCTTAAAAATTTCACATCAGCAACGGCCCGAAAAAAAAATCAAAAATTGCAATGGATGGATGGACATGCAAGTGTCGTCAGTCAGCCAGGCGCTGCTTCGCATTGCTCCAATTTGTATACCACCAATTTTTGGCAAAGCAATGAAAAAAAAGGTGCTATCATCAACGGAACACGTCTTCCCTTCGCATCAGTCAGCGTGGAAGAAGAAGCAATGGAGAACAACAAAAAAGACGGCTAACAGCTTGGAACCAAAGCTTGCAGAGTGCATACAGTGGTGTGTGTAATGATAACCCACCCCCTAAATTTACAAATATTTCGCACGTAC
>KB455127.1:453878-469037 GCA_000341325.1 Panagrellus redivivus
CCGTCCAAGCCAACGCCAGACGTCGTTATTGCCGACCGGAACCCAACCCTAGCTACGACTATCGAGGCTTAAGATGGTGTTGTGCCGGCTTTCAAGGATTTCGATTATGGGCATATTTGGAGTTTGAGGGTATGGTTATTTGGTTAAATGTGAAATTTTATAGTTGAATTTTTATCTTTTTAGGACACTGTTCCAACTGTACCGGTCTTGCTTGCTCTTTTGACCTTCCCATTGATAAACTTCAAATCGCCCCCATTCTTCACAAAGTTCAACATTTTGGACACTGTTTTCGTAATGTATCTACTCTTTTTCACATTTTCCAAAGCCCTCGAATGCGATTTCAACGTCGACATTTGGAATGAAGCCAGTCCGAACTTCGCGGCTCTCTACAACTTGAAATTTCCTGCATTGACAGGCACTTTGGCTTTGTCCTATTTCATTCACAATGCTGTTTTGACTGTTTTGCGGAACCAGAAAAACCCGGAAAACAATGTAAGTTTGTTTTTATCTTCGAAAATATTAAAGCACTTTTAGGCTCGTGATTTGTCAATTGGATATGCCTTGTCTGCCATCTGCTATATTTTCACTGGTTTCACCTTTTACTCGGATTTTCCGACGTTTCGGTCATGCATTGCCGTCAACTTTCTCAACAATTTTGGCTCTGGTGATGTCCTCAGTGCTGCAGCCCAGGTTTTCCTGCTCTTCCAGATGATCACGGTGCCGCCCTTGCTGATTTATCTAATTAGAGCACAATTGAGCTATCTTGCCACTGGCGATGTTTACCCAGGGTACGTTTATTACATCATCAGACACAACTCTTATGTTTACGTGATGTACTTTTAGACTCAGTTACGTTTGTCTGCTCAACCTTGGAATCATCTCCATTGCAGTGTTGTTTGCGATATTCTATCCCTACGTCAGCAGTATTCTGAGGTATGTTTTTGCCTTTTTTGAGCTTTATTTTGTTACATTTGACGTTCCAGATATGTCGGCTCACTCAGTCTCAGATCTCATTTACATCTTCACCCTGCCATGCACAAATTGTTTTTCGATTGACTTTAAAAAATGCAACTACCTAATTAAAGTTAATAAAGTCTATTGTTTTATTTCATATTTTCGTACAACCCATCTTTCTTACACAAGTTTTTTTCATTAGAGACATTAAAGAAACCATTATTAAGAATACAAAGTAAGCGAAGGGGACAATCGTATTCCCATTGTTAGTTAATAATGGTGGTCAAGGCTCAAGAAGTAGTCGACAGAGAGACGATTGTTCAAAAGGCCTTCTTGCCGTGACATGGACACATTACGTAGAGCCAGCTAGCAGAGTTGGCTCTTCTAGTATCGGAAAAGAGAAGGAGCGGAGAATAATACAAAACGAAACTGAATCGAGCTACAATGCTCCTCACAGTTTTTGGTGGGGGGAGGAATTAGACGTGGCGCATCATTAGAATCGAAAGGCGTTTCAAAGAAAAAAGGCGAAGTAGGGAATTTTTAAAAAAACCATGAAAAGAAAAACCTCGGATGACGGTGAGGTGAAGCTCCGGTAGCATGCAGGATGTGTAGGGAATGATGAACGACGACAATTGACGAGCGACACGTTTACTTCGCGGTTTCGGATTCCTTGGATTCGTCCTGTGTGTTTTCTTCGACGGTGGCGTCTTCTTCCTTCTTGGGCTCCGCTTCAATGACGACTTCCGTGACGGGCAAGATAACTTCTTCATCGACCGAGAACACCATGGGAGGCTTTTCGTCATCGGCTGGAATAATGTGTTTTGAAAGAAAGCTCGACTCGACGACCGCAAGCTGTAAACAAAGAAAAAAAAACATACAGTCTTCTTCGATGGTGCTGGGGGACTGGCTCGGCGTAGCAAAAGTATCATCACAGGCGGTCGGAACAACTTCCTCGCACATTCTGATGGGGTTTTCAACCTTGCCGGTGGGCTTGGGGCGTTGGACTCGGGCAAGATAGGTTTCGGCATCATCGCCTTGAAGGCATAAAATGAGGATGACAGTCATGTTGTCGCAGCCGAGGGAGTTGAGCTCGCAATCCGGGGAGAGGCAGGTGTCGAGAAGTTCTTCGCAGATCTGGAAACAAGAAAAAGATAATTTCGTTAAAAACAAAGACTTAAAATCGAATTTTAAGAACAATAGAACTCACCAACTCGGGCTCCATACCCTTCTGAAGACGTTGACGACAGAACTTGACGACTTCCTCATTGGTCATGACGTCCCAGATGCCATCACAGGCAACAACAATGAACTCAAAGTCCTTGGTCAGCTCGAAGCACGAGATGTCAGGATAGGCTGAAACAAAGGATCGTTAATTCCGGCAAAAATTATATATAAAAACAAAATGAAACGAACCCGTGACAATCTGATCCTTCGGCAACTTTGTTCGATTACGCTTGAAGGCAAAATCACCCAAAGCACGAGACAGGGCTAGGTTTCCATTGACCCGGTTGAACTCGACGAAACCGCCGGCAGCGGTGATCCTCCTTTGCTCCAGTTCATTGCACGGCTTATGATCGAAGCTGAGCGGCATGGCAATGCCCTGGTTGCATGAAACGGCACGCGAATCGCCTACGTTTCCGCAATACACAATGTTATTCTTGACGAGAACCATGATAGCAGTCGCGCCGGACATCTCCTCCTTGATGTTATCATCTTGAAGCATAAGCTCATCCAGCTCCATAAAACCATGCTGAATGGCCTCCGGTATTCTGCCCTCTTCTGAAAAAAGTAATATATGTGATAAGCACTTAACCGACAAGACTGATAAGCGTTCAAAAACTGATCCACTCACTGTAGAATTGATTGTTGACAATGCGTTTATGCAGGTGGATCCCCGCGTATTCGGAAACTCGGGCGCCGCCATGGCCATCATACACCGCAAAGAATGCAGCTTTGTTGTCATCTGGAAGAGCCAGCAGGTGGGTATGGGCGTCTTCCATGTCTGAAAAGGGGATATGTGAAAACAGGAAGTGAAAAAAAGCGTGAAAGGTGCTCACTGATACGCCATCCCTGCATGCAGGAGCTGCCGACCTTGTACAAGCTGTTGCCGCATGATGCCGTCTCTTTCGTCTTGACCGGTTCGCCGAGTGTTTGCCCCATCCTAAATTTGAAAAAAGTGAGATGAAAGTTGGGAAAAACTTCGCGGAAATGGAAAAGTCACGTGTGCGGAGTATAAAGACTTGTCTAAAATGAAGGCACGCTCGCGGAACAAGCCCGAGAAAGCGCACGCCGCGGTGTAGGAACGAAAGCGACGTTTGGTCACATTTTGCCAAATCGGGGTGAGTAGTGCGTGAATACCCGAGACCGTCGAGACGAGACCGCCGCGGGGTGATTGCCTTTACCATTTCCTCCAGGACGGCTTTACGTGGCGGAGCGATGATGTCGTGAGTTCATCACTCCCTTGGTCGCCCTCACAGGCAGCGCGTCGCCGCCAGTCTCGTAGCGCGCCGGAGGCTCCTTTTTGTTGCGTTGGATTGTGCGTTGGCGCGCGTGTTTCCATGCGGCGATGTCCTAAATATACATTCGCACTCGTTCGTGTCCTCAGGCTCCTTCGCTTGTCACTTCCGTAATCGTTGATACCCTAATGTCTTTATATCCAGCTCAGCACCTTTTCCGTGGACTCCTTCTGACGACCATCAAATTTCATCTCTGTCTTAACGACGACAAAAATGAGGAAATGCTTTCTTTTCAGGGCCGAGATTCATTCCGGGGAATGCACTAGAAAGCTACTCGGATGCGACTTTTCCTGTTCTCTGGCACTTTTCTTGTGCTAGCTGCATTGTTTGTGGTCACCTGTGCCGATGAAGGTGTACCTCCAGTGCCACACGAAGATGTTAGCATCGACAGTGCTGGGAATATTGAAACCAATTCGGAGGAGAAGACGGAATCATCCAAGGTAATCAACTTTTTGCATGCTTTTTATATATAAACTAACGTTATTCTGATTTGCAGCTAAATGTTTCCTTCTATCATGCCTTCATCGCCTCGCTTTCGGTCATTATTGTTTCCGAACTCGGAGACAAGACATGGTTTATTGCTGCGATCATGGCAATGAAGCACTCCCGAATGGCCGTGTTCGCCGGAGCTATGGGCGCCCTCGCTCTTATGACCGTGTTGTCGGGTGAGTGTCCTTATTATTGTCTTATGCAATCAGACGTCTGAACATTTTACACGTATTTCAGCTTGCCTCGGCTGGGTGACTCAAATCGTTCCCCACAAATTAACCTTCTACATCTCGACAGGGCTCTTTGCCCTCTTCGGTCTGAAAATGCTTCATGAGGGGTATCACATGTCTCCGGACGAGGGAAAGGAAGAATATGAGGAAGCCAATGCCGAAGTGCAGAAGACGTCCCTTGAAATTGACTCCGGTAAATTCAATGACTTGGAAAGTGGTAATGCTGGTCCGGCAGCGTCAAACAATACGTGGCAAATACTGACATTCGTGTCTACGATCGTGGTGAAATCATTCATGCTAACATTTGTGGCTGAATGGGGCGATCGTAGCCAGCTGACGACCATCATCCTCGCCGCGAGAGAGAATGTTAGCGGAGTCATTCTCGGCGGCATCACGGGTCACGGCATTTGTACGGGTATTGCTGTTGTGTTTGGTCGGCTTCTGGCGCAACGTATTTCTGTCCGTACAGGTGAGCTTAACTTTTTGAAGCATAATTGGCATCACAAATAATGAACTCATTTCAGTTACTCTCGTCGGTGGCGTTGTTTTCCTCCTATTTGCCTTATCAGCGCTGTTCGTCGATGTCGACTCAAGCTAGACTTCTCGTTGATCTACTTCCTTCATCCATTCTTTCCTCGTGAGCTTGTTACAATTTCCAATCCAATTCCCCGCACGGATCCTCATAGGAAACACAACTGACTCAACCAAAGCTAGTTGTTGCTGTCTACCAGCCTAATGACAAACTTTCTTTCAATTTATCGTATTTGATATTACTAATGGTTAATGGTTACGCAAATAACATTTTTCTCTTTAAATGCATAATCGTAGGAGTCACGGGGAGGGTACCCATTTGTCCTTATTCAATAATTTGAGCACTCAGTCATTCATACATTCGGTTATCCTGTGGTATACACTGTAGCATGACTTTGATTTAAATAATTGTTACATAAAGTATTTGGATAATACATACAGTGTTTGAAATGCAAAGTATAAACCCCCACAGTGACGAGGAGGTGCAAAGCCAACCACACTTCCCGATGTTTGCACTTGGGATTCGCTCACTCCAGCTGCCAGTAAAATCGATGCGAAACACTAGGGGGTGAATGGCCGAGGCCACAAGCTCTAATTACGCACTGTCTGCATGGATGGATTTGCGCAGTCTCCTCGGGTCTTCCAAACTGTCATGAGCCATAATAGCAGCTGAAATGGGTAATTCCGAGTCGAATGATGTTGTAAGTAAGCCAATTCGAATAATTGTGTTATAGTTAAAGCCATTTTTCAGTCGACGGGTCATAGACGTATTCGGAAAGCGATAAGCTTACATAATCTAGCTAAACCGAAATCTAAGGATGTATTGAAAGGAAAAGTGGAGCCGATTCGGCAGACTGACTCGTACTGTGAGTAGTTCAATATTACCTTATTTGTCGAATAGCTTAGCAAGTTGAGCTTTGCATGGTTTTATAGCCGGGTTTTCAGTGGATGGAATAAACGGAAGCCTCTTTGCACCGAGAGTGCCCACAGCATTTACTCCGGAATTTCAATTTCGAAGTGACATTTCGAGTTGTGATTTTCAGGTAGGGAATGCTTATCCCATCCGGAAATACCAAACGATATTACAGCTCAAATCAAAACTCGGCGAGGGTACCTTCAGTACAGTTTACAAAGCCTTATGGCTAAATAACAAAAATGCCATTGTTGCAATTAAAATTCAAAATAAAGACATAATATTGGAAAAGAATGCGGAAAAGCAAATTAAACGAGAATCTGCCATACATGTAAGCGTGTATTTTCAAAATTTAAATTCTAACTTTATATAAATATGCCATTTTAGAAACTGTTAAGTGAATCGATATATATTCCAAAGTTTTTCGAATGCTGGCAAACAGCGACGCACTTATTTTCCGTAATGCAATGTGTTGATGGCATAGGTGATCTTTATACCCTCTGGCAACATACTGGCTGCTTCTCAGAGGATGCTATAAGGATATATGCGGCAGAGATTGGTCTTGCTTTAGACTACTTACAGAATCGCCATGTTGTTTATCGAGATTTGAAACTTGAAAATGTAGCTTTGGATAGCCGGCGGCACATTAAACTGATTGATTTTGGGTTTTCACGGTGTTTAGAACCCGGCGAACGGGCAATGACCATATGTGGGACTCTTCAGGTGAGTTAGTTTCGACTTTAGTGATAGTTTAAGTTTGTCTTTTACAGTATATGGCCCCAGAAGTAGCAACTAGTACCGATTACGGGTTTGAAGTCGATTGGTGGTGCTATGGTGTCGTTTTGTACGTCTTATCAGAATCCGAGTATCCCTTCCCTAATGGGGATGTCAATGTACATACGGACCTTACTTACTCGTCGGAAGTCAGTTTTACACGAGCTACTTCCGAGTTGGCATCATTAATTGCAAAGGTAACCATTTCGATTACATGTCACAGTTCTTTTAACGCAAACATCTTACAGCTCCTCCATCTTGATCCTAATCTCCGACTTTCTTGCCTCTCCGAACTCATGCGACAACCATTATTCCCTCCAACGTTCAGTTTTGAATCAGTCCAAAAATATGACATCGATCCAGTCAAGTCAGAAGACAGCTCATAAAAGCTTTATAATCAGTCACTTAGTCAACAATCAATCATGCACATCATTATTACCGTATCAGTAACCTCGTAGAACCGTAAACAAGGCAAGAATTATAACTAGGGGGAATGGGCAGTGTACGCGGAGAAGGACACGCTTGAAACGCCAACGGAGAAGCGGTCTTCTTCGCCTTCTGAGGAGTGACTGCCGAAGTATTCGTCTTTGGGTTCGTCATCATCGGGGTAGTTGACATACCGTTGTTCGTAGTCCAAAAGGTAATTTTGGCACCGGAGTTCGAATTCTTCGTCGTAGATAAGGGGGTCCTGGAAAAAGAATTGGTCAATCTCGATTTAAAGCAGTTAAAGTAAACTTACAGCAACCCAAATATAATCCAAACAATCTTTAGCAGTGAACCGAGTGTTGATATCGATATCAATGGTGTACAACATAAATGCCTTAACAAAGGCGGGAACGTGGTCCCAAACCGGAGAGGGGAAGATTACGTGGCCATTGATCGCTTTGTCGATCTCGTCATAGTTGCGGACGTAGAAGGGAGGGAAACCACAGATGGTAATGTACGAGACCATGCCGAGTGACCACACATCAGAACTGCGACCGTACCCTTCTGAGGCAAAAACTTCAGGCGCGGCAAACGTGAGGGTGCCGCATTGATCGTGGAGAAGGCCATTTCGAAGGTTTGTAGCGAGACCGAAATCAGTCAGCTTTACACGGAGAGGCTTTTCATCACAGACAAGTAGATTCTCGGGTTTGATATCGCGATGGACAATGTGCCGATCATGGAGGTATTCGAGGGCCATTGCCGTGCATCTCACAACGCTAGAGGCATCGACGAGGTTGAGGGTGCGGACTCGGCGGAGATGTTCGAAGAGATCGCCTTGCTGTAACATAACATTATGATTGCACTGTTTACAGCAAGTCTAAGGATAAACAAACCGGATAAAGATCCAAAATCATAACACGTTCTCCACCAAGTTGCGTGAATTCGACCATCTGAACAATGTGGTCATGCGAGAGCTCTTTGAGCATTTCAACTTCGTTTTGAATCATCTTTTCACAGTTTTCATAGAACTCTTTGGTAAACAGCTTCAACGCCAGTTCACGTCCATTGTGGATATCCTTGCCATGGTACACCGAGCATGACGAGCCATCACCAAGCATCTTGATAATTTCATACCGGTTTCCGAGGACGTGCGTGAAAAGGCCTGTGGTCCTTCTTTTGAGCGTCTGCTTGGTGCTCTCATTCTTCATGTGACGGAGAGTGCGATCTTCTTCGGGACTGAGGCTGAAATCTTCGCGGCACGGACGATTAGCGCCGTCCGACGTGAAAAACACATCATCCGTGTCGAAGAGGTCGCACAGTCGGAATACCATTCGACCGGATTTGCCGTAGAGCGTCTTCACCGTGCACATGCACTCGCTTCCGACACGCTCCAACACCTGTTGCAAAGTCAATGGGCTTTCGCGGTATAGGATTATCTCCGTGACCCGTCGCGGTCGAGTGAATTCGTTACGAATAATGAAGATTTGTCGCGTAGATTTAATATCGTCAAGTTTCTGGAAAATTAAATATATAGTTTCTCCTCGGAGTCAAACGTGAATCGACTTACGAATCCATGATATCGGCGGAACCGCTCGTTGACATCCCTCGCAGCTGCTGAACGCCAGATTGGACGAGCTACAGCCATGTAGTCGATCTCGACAAAGGTCTCGGTGCTAAAAGTCAACTTGAAGTTGAGATTGAACAAATAGAGAATAAAAAAACTTACGAAGAGCATACATAGTACAGAGACTCGTTGAACATGTCAATGTCATCGACGACTTCGCCGTAGCGGTTGAAGACGCATCGGACACCGTTCCGAAGAGTCCGGCAATCAGCGAACATGCGCGTCAATTCCCTTAACAGTGGCGGGAAGGTACGGTATTTCTGCTTTGAGATGACGACCACATGAGGCTGGTAGTTTTTGTCGCCATTGGCGTAGAACTTGATACGTAATGCACGGTCGAGGAATACCTTCTTGCTAAAATTTTTATATTAATTATCATTTTGAAAGATAAAGTTGGACTGTGAACTTACAGTTTGTTTCGAATGGTCCGTGCGCTCACAGGGACATTGTTGTCGACATTGCCCGTATCGGTCGGCGATTCGTGGGGAAAGGAGCTGGTCCCGGGCTCATGGACCAAATCGCCATCAGCACTCTCGGGCAATTTCGGTGACTCGGAACAACAAGACGATCGCTCAGGGCTCATTGAGGAAGGTCGAATTGAGGGAGGGCCAGGGAATGTCGCTGATGGCGACGATGGTGTAACGTCCTGGAACAGCCGTGATTTCCAATAATCAGAGGATATCGGGGATGAAAAAACTGGTCAAATTAAGCCGATGCGTGCAAAATATATCCACGAATGGGATACGCCGGTGGCTACGGCTGCTCAATCCCAAAAACACTCGGGTTCGCCAGGGGAAAAAAGAATACACGCGGCGAAGGATGGGTTGGTAAAGCAGTTTAAACAAGTTCAAAAGCGACGTACTCGAGGCTCGAAACGTCCTCCCGTACGAATGAATCGTGCAAACAAACATAAACTCAGGTTGAATCCGTACAAGGTGACCAGTAAATGAGTGTCAACCGAATTCGCGGCAAAACCGATACACTTTCTTGTCGAAAAAGACGAAAGTGAGGTTGGAGGGAGCAGTTTTGGAACGTTGCGATTACCACGGAAGGTGTTTAGTTTCAAATTCAATAGTTTAAAAAAACAGTGTTTGTTTTGAAAGAGCAAGCCTGGCAGTCAAAATGGACCGGGTGGAAAGGCCAAGAAAAAAGAAAAACAATCAGAAAGGAAGGAATGCTCGAGTGATACAACCTTTTCTCGTGTGAATCAAACCACTTGCTATGCCCGGGGGCTTCGAGGGTTGGGGTGGCCCTAGCCGATGGCATCGTCGGAAGTCAAACAAAGCAGACGCTTTGAAAAAGATGTGGTAATGGACACATCGCGGCGCGAACGAGATGGGTGGACGACGCCTGCCCCCTTTTCCGAGGAGGACGAACACGAACGAACCAGCTTGCTGCTGCAGTTGTCACAGCCTTTGGGTAGGCTCTGTGACTTGGTTGTGTTTCTCGCGACGACACAACATGACGAACGCCGGGGGCAGTCGCCAGCCACGCTCGCTCGTTGTTATTGCCCTGTGGCGGCTTAAGGCCATCTTCGTCGTCGACGTTGATGTCGTCGTTGTCCATCCGCCGATAACGAGGCACGACAAAAGGAAGCTCGAGATAATGCTGTTGTGTTCGGGTTCGTCCGTCGAGAAGAGGGGCGACAAAAAAAGGGGAACGGCGAGAGCGTTGCCGGATCGCAGTCAGTAGCCTGTTGCGTCGTCGTTTGCCTTGGCGCCCCCAATCGCCAGTGGCCGATGGGGTCCGGAAGTCACGAAACCACCGACTTGACTGACGAACGCCAAATTTATGCATGCATCGCGTAAGCAGCTTGAATGGGTCAGTTTTCCTTGGGAAAATTAAGGGTCGCTGGCGGCAAGAGCCATTTGGGTTATTTTGGTTTTGCATGCGGAAGAGTGCGCTTTGCCTAAAGTACCCATTAAACATCGCTTTGCACTTACAGTCGGCTCAGCTGCCGCCGGCACCAAGGGAGTGCCGACGGTGACCGATCGGTTGCATCGGTCACCGCGGCACACCTTTTACGTTCGACCGTCTTTCAACCATTCCCCCACATCAAGCATCCTCCAAAAACAGTTTCAAAAACCAACTTTACTTAAATTATACACAACTTGTAAAATGTTAATCAAATGGACAAATTACTCTCGACAAAAACTGAAAAAACACGAAACTTTCTATGAACCACGCATGTAAAATGCTGCAAACAACATTCAAAAACAACCCCGAAAAACACCGTAATAAGAAGACAAGAAGTCTAGACCGTCTACTGAAGGAGGGATTTGTGAATTTGAAGAAGATTAGCGTAGAGACCCGCGCCAATGGCAAAGAAGCCAATGGCCACAACCGTCAAGTTGACACCAATTCGGAAATACCGGTAACGAGGAGACATTTCAACCTGAAATGATGCATTTTAAAGTTATCCCGTAACGATGCGTAAAACGGGGGAGAAAGCGAATGGGGTGAATCAGGTTTTCGATTGCACCCAACACGTATTATCTCTCTCCCGAGTGAAAGCTTAGTCACATCAAGGGCAGCGGGGTGAAAATAGAAATAAAAACAAACCTTCCAATCTTCCCAAAAAGTGATAATTTGGAAAAGCGGCGGATAGACGAGGGCACAGAGGGTTCCGCTAGTCACACCAACCAGGGGAATCATAATTTCCAGTTTCGGAATAAGGACCGCCATCAAATAGGTCAGCATCACCCAGAAGATGCGGAATCCTTTGTCGATCACGCTCTTCGAAACGTTCGGGAAACGCATGAGGAACTTGCGCTGGAAACCGTTAAAGAACATGTCGAAGACGACGTACATGGCGATGGAGTGACCGAGCATGGATTGAAGCATGAGGCAGAGGTTGACGCCGGAATAGAGACCCAGTTTCGGCACATTGGTAGTGATTGTAGGGGCGATCTTGTCGCCAAAGGCGGTGTAGCCGTAGAAGCCGAGGGCAACCATGAAGACGGTGCACAAGCTCATGGTGGTGGGGAGGACGCCGAAGGTGCTGAGAAAGTCTTCGGGGGTGGCAAGCTTGTTTTCGACGGGCAGGATCTGAAATATGATTTGTCAAATTGGAAACGTCAAGGTATAGTAATCACCATTGTCTGTCCCTCAAATGCATACATGCTCATACCGATGAACACAATGGTATCGGTAAAGTTCGTGTAAGCCGGTAGGGATTGCCATTGATTTCTGAAAACTTCTGAATGCCCCATCTGACGTCCTCCCAAATAGTAAAACTCACGGCTGTTGGACCGTATATTGCATGATAACACCAGTTCCGATCAAAAAGAAGATCGATGAAACGACGGCAAAGGCACTGATAACCTTCATCTCGGTGAACATGTTCGTGAACAAGATGAAGAATGTTGCGATCGTAGCAGCAGCAATCATCTGGCCGTGTTGAGTGGTTCCAAGCTTATCCCCAATCAGATTCACCATGTTGTCCGAAATGAAGAGAATGGCAACACTACACATACCGAGCTGATAGAACAGAATCGTAACATTGACGACGGACATGACCTTCTTGCTATGGCGTTGGAGGAACGGGATATCACTGAAGTCGCAGACCTTCTTCGCAAAGTGACCGTAGTCAAGAGCGGCGCGTTCGGTTCTGAAGATGGGCAAAGAATATATAATGGTCATAAGGTGGAAAAAGGCTTACTTCTTGGCCAAGTGTTGAGACGACTTCACAAGAATGTGGTTGCCGTACCAGTTGAATCCGGATATAAGGAAGGTCAGGCCGAAGGACATCTGAAAACGTGTTTATTGGAGGATTCTGGCTGTTTATAACAAAGAAAACATACCCAAAGTCCACCAAGCTTCCAAGCATACGGCAACGAGAAGCAGCCAGCATTGAACATGCTTTTAGACAACGTGAGGACGGCACGAGTGGGGCTAAATGATGTCCATATTTATCGTTTTCACGGAATTTGGATATAAAACTCACGAGATAACATCGCCCTGACGCTGCTCCCGAGTCACCAATGCTGCTCCATCGTTGATTTCGATGGGCGACGCCGCTGCGACCGCCATCGAAGGCAAAAATTGACTGAAGCGGAGTATTATTGTTTACATCTTTACAAAAATAATATAATCACGGAAGTTGAGATAATATGTGCGTAAAAAACGACTAATTAGGCAAAAAACGCGTTGTTAGAATACATATTTATCAAGTTAGTGAAATCGATGGCACCTCGGTTGAAAAATGGAATGAAAGTAGAAAGCAAAAGCAAAATTGAAAAGCATCGACAAACACATCTTGGAAAGGAACAAGTCGCTGTCCTTTGGCAAAACGAGACAATGTGCGTTAGTGACTAACGCAAAACCGAGGTGCGAATGGACAAAAAACAAATCGATCTCGCGATGTTTACACGGATTTACGCAGAATCTAGGAATACACGCTGACCACCGATGAATGTAGCGTGAACGTTGATCTCCGGATCGACGAGAACGAAGTCGGCATCGGCCCCAACGGCCAGAGTGCCTTTGGTCGACGTAACCTCGAGCATGCGGGCTGAAAAAACCAATACATCGACAAAACAGGGGGGTGCGAGTGGACATTGCAACTGCAGCTGTAGTGACCAGTCGGATGGAATCTCGTTTTTGCGCGTGTTGAGGAAGACGACTGACCAACCAGCTCACGTCAGTCTGTCTATGTTTTGCGCGCGGTTATTCTAGGTACCTCTTTAGGAAAAACTGGCCGATGGTTCGTTCGATCAAGGGGCAAGTGCAACCAAACTGAAATGTACTTTCCGCGATGGACACCATGACCCGATCGGCTAGTGCAAACACGACAAGCGTCCCGATTGTGTGTTGGACTGATATTTTTGTTTTGGAGGCCGTTCTCGCATCGGTCATAAGCTAGCTACTAGACTGATAGTCTGGACTAGCCATGTTTGTCGCGTGGAACCATCGCTGATTCATACTGTTTTTGTAATGAAAAAATAAGACGATTTAAATGACGCGATTCCAAAAAGCCAATTATGCAAGCCACGAATGGTCTTTGCCCCTCCAACGTAAACAAAATTCATGAATTTTGTGATGGGCCAGACCACATTAAGAAGTCGTTGTTTTTTTATTGCTTCCCACTATTTGGAACATGTGGAAATCAGCGTCAACGCACCTGGATGTTCAGTTGCGTAGCTGAGGGCCTTTGCAATGGAGCATTTTGTGGCTTCGATGAGGTGACGGATACACGTGGGTAGATTAGAGACACTGAAAACTCACGTGTAAGCTGATTAAACAGGACTTTTGTCGGTTTTTGAAACCGTCAAATGCCTTATTGAAAGGTTTTTGGATTTAAACAGTTACAAAAAGTGATAGATTCCTACCTGCCAGCCGTCGTTTCTTTCCCAACTAATGTGGCATGTTGACCCACAACTCGAACCAACTGCTCACCGATACAGTGTTCACCTTCCCCAAGTCCCATGGCCATTATTGCATCAGTTACCAAAATGAGTCCTTCAGGAAAAGTGCTATGAGCAATTCGCAACGCAGAATCATCGACGTGGATTCCGTCTGCGATGATCCCATAAAAGAAGCCATTTTTATTAGCGTGGACGACCGAAGATGAAATGAGGCCAATTAGGCCAGGATCGCGATGATGGTACTAAAAATCCAGAAATCGAAAAACGAAAATGCTACATACAAGCTTAAAGGTTGCACATTGATGACCCACCACAGGCATAGCGTTGAAAAGGTGAGTCAGCCCTGTGGCTCCGGCTAGGACAGCACGCTCTCCGGCCGAGAGTTCAGCGGTGGAATGCCCCAGGCTGACGACAATTCCACGGGATCGAAGATATCGCACCGCTTCCTCGGCACCGGGGAGTTCAGGTGCGAGTGAGACGATGCTAACATTATCCAGAGGACCATAAACATTTTCAATTGCTTCTTTCGCATTTTTCTCAAAATTCTGAATTTTGCTTTCTGGGTGACAACCTTTTTTGTTCTCAGAAATAAAGGGTCCTTCCAAGTGTACGCCTGGAAGCTTTTGGTTAGACTAGATTGTTTCACAACCTTTTGTATGAGAAAAAAGTAACAATACCAACCGAGAACGCCAGCACCATTTGCATCGCCGTTCCGCTTTTTGTATTTCGGAATCAGCTTAAAATTGATTTTATTAAAATATTTAATCTTTCAGTGTACTTATCAGTCTCGCACTAACCTTGTGGTATGTCTCAGGGACCGACGTAATCAATGTAGGACAAAAAGAGGTCACTCCAGTGCTTACGAGTTTTGCCCGAACGATGTCGAGATTACGATCGACGAGGTCGTGCCGACTTGAAGTAAAGTCGACCCCGAAGGCCCCTAAAACATTATCGCAAAAAGTGAGCAAGCAAACATAAACAAAGCCTAATTGGAGGAAGGACTAACCATTTAGTTGGATATCGATAAAGCCAGGGGAAAGGATGAGCCCGCGGCAATCAATCTTAAGATCGACAGCCTTTTTCTCGGTAAAAAATACTTTCTGCGAATCGAGAACTTTACCATTTTTGATGAGCAAATCTTCGTCGACGAGTTGACCGTGATGTAAAAGTTGGCAATTCACGAATTGAAGCAGCCATTCCGGATTCGCATTTTGGAGCAGAGCGTCTTCAAAGGACACCGTTCGCATGCTTAATGTTTGTACAGACCTATTGCGACTTTAACACGGCGTTCGCGACCTTTTTTAGGAACAAGGGGGAGAGGCCGACCCCCAATTTT
>KB455127.1:472043-482921 GCA_000341325.1 Panagrellus redivivus
AAAAAAAAAAGAAAAAAATGTACAAAAAAAGGCCCAGGGGCAATCAATATTCATTTAGACGAGGAAGCCGACGACGACTCTGAAATTTCAACAATTTAACATTTTAACATTTATCGCGTATTCAATCCTCTTGGACGTAGCGCCTAACTAACTCACCCTAGACCGTATGGTTGTGATGCCGATACTGGTACAACTTCAGCATGTGCTTATTGTTAACGGCAATCATACGGAAGGGGCATCCGGCATGGTGTTTATGGCATTTGAAGTATTGCTTGTAGCAGCCATTGGTGCCATAACCATCGTGTTTGTGCACATTTTTAGGCTGTTCGAATTCATACGGATGCATTCTGCCCACGCGTCGCCACTTCTGCGCCATGCGGTTTGTCACGATGCGGACATTGTAGCGTGATCGCGTGAGTTCGGCTGAAACCGAACGAATATGGTCGATATACAAATATGTTAAGTAAGTTTACCCTTCTTATTGGCAATCTTTCGACGAGGCTGTACGTCCTCGCCGTCAGAAACTTCGGGAGGCAATTCTGACTGGATGGGAGCAGCAGCAGTACCGGGATTCACCGATGACGATGTAGCATCACCTAAAAATAATCAATGAAAACAGTGGTTTAAATACTCAATCAAAAGTTTTACCATGATGTACTCGCACGATCGTGCTCTTGTCATCAACGAAGTTGTTGTTGACGACCGCCGGGGCAGAAGGTGTCCATGTTGGAATTTGGAATGTAGCCGATGAAGATAAAGTTTCGCCTATAAAAAGGTTATAAAATCAATAATTCAAACACACGATTCAAAAACTTATGTTTGACGATTCACTGAATCTTGCTCTTGTCGTCAACGGTGTTGTTGTCGGCGACTGGCGGGGCTCCATCATCATCGGACGCTGAAATTTGCACATTTAGTTACAAAAGTTTATACAGTTCATATTCCATTCTGACCCTAGATACGTCAAAATACAAAATACCAACCTGGTTCTTAAGGAAAACTAAAACCCTTTTTTTGTAACTCATTGGTTTCGGCACTTTCAGAAACTGGTACGTCAAAATACAAAATACCAACCTGGTTCTTGTTTTTCCCGCTTGATTCTGGCGGTACTACCAATGCTGCCAGCATCCAAATGGGCCAGAACGTCAGCTCTGAAGTCGTTGAAGCTCCTTGAACCGTGGGTCTGCTGAAGATGCGTCAGAAGCCGCGACACCTCAGCGTTGGTGTGGGTCTTGGCGCACCATCGGCAAGACACCGTCTTATCATCGATGGCATCGAAGTACTGCAAAATAAACATTACCATTTGAAAAAGTTGACAAAACGGTCAAAATATACCGGATTGTCTTTCCCGAGCTTGAAAAGTACGCGTTTCTGGGCGAAAACTGAAAATATTTTCACTTATTATATAAACTGTAGTTAATATAACGTGAATTCACTTACATCCTGCCGACTTCTTGAAGGCGTAACAGTTGGTGTCGCTGTGTACTACCATAATATGCCCCAACAGAACCGGCAATACTGCACTACGGTCATATCGGTTAAGGCAGTACTGGCAGATGATGGTGTTTTCGTCATCAAAGTCGATGTCGAAATGGGTCCAACCCTGAAAATGTTGTACCAACAAACCTGTGAAGTTGGTAACGAACAATGGAAAAGATGAAACTTACCGGATGGGCCAGGCGAGTGCCGGTCGGACTGACCTTTTTTTGATACTTTTTTAATTTTCGCGCAGGCTTGCCCTGTCTGTCGATAAACACCGTCATTGGTTTGCAAGTTTTGAATTTGATTAAATAAAATTTGAATAACTATTAATACAATGTTATTTCATGATGTTAGCCCCTCGGCATCCGTGTTCACGTTCACTTCCGCTCAGGATACGCAACGGTCACTTTCGGTTATGCTCAAAAACACGTCGGCGCCACATTCGACAAAAAAAAAACTGCAATTGATAAAGTTGTACAAAGGCTCTTTAGGCCTGCCGACACTGCCCTTTGTAATTCTTCTCGTTAACTTGTAATTTCGTTCCAATTCACTTTATTTGCACATTTATTTGAGATTTTTCATAAGCAAATAATTTATAAAATTTTGCAATTTATTAAGATCTCCACGTGTAGCAAGCATCACCAGTATAAAGAATAAAACGAAAATAAATAAATAATAGCACTATGTTTAAAATTTAAAAAAACAGCAGAAATGTGAGCGTGAAGAACACAAGAACAGGCATTAATGCAATCATGGCAAAACTGCCAAGACCCCTCACCGTCTGCCACGACTAAAAAATTCGAACTGATGAGGTAATGATTGTGTCTTTCTCGTGCACTGTCACGAACTCTGCAGACCGTAATACACCGGTTGCGTATCACACAAATTAGACAGAAAAGTTTTCATAATAATGTTTTACATAGGGACGCAAGAAAGTGATATACCCATGAGCGAAGACAGAGCTCTGACGCATTGCTATTCACAATTCAGTGGTTACTTTTCAAATCTAGTTTGTTAATTTGACTAAATTTTACGACAGAGTGTTTGCAATTAGTTGCAACCAAGAATGTTTAGCATTCCTCAAAAATGTGCATAACCCATTAAGCAATGTGTGTGTATTTACAACAAAAACAAAAAATTATTAAGTAAGTGGCAAATAATCTTAATGTTACGACAATTGAAAACCCTAGTGAAATGACAAGTCGACAAATGACAAATGAGAAATTGGAAGAATGAAAAGCTAGTCCCGTTTCAAGTTAGTGAGAGAATCTAGAGATAGGAAGAAAGAAAACCACGCATATCCAAAAAATCTGACAACTGGAAATATCTATAAACTACATAAAACTGTTTTTGATTTTTTGACTTTAGAGATTTAGATAGACACATCACTCCGAGGATTAAGCAAATTTGAGACATAGTCAAGCGAAAGTTCATAGGTACGTTAGAAAGGATATACCCCGAGAGGCCAAACCGGGAAGAGCTGTTGGTTTTGAAGCATGTTATTCACCATCTTGTCATCGAATTCCGGAACTGTTGTATCAAGTTGTTGTTGACGAGGGATGTTATCAGTTTTGGTTTCAACCAAGGGGCGTACAATGGCACATTTACTGTTTTTGCGTTGCTGAGCCATGGCTGCACTGGCCGTCGGCAGGGATGCCGTGTTGAACATGTTGGCGGTGGCCATGGAGGTGTTGGCATGAGTTGACGGTGTCACCATTCTGTTTTCGTGATTAGGAAAGGGGAAGTTGAACACGCGTTGAGCTTCGAGATATGCGTTGCCGTCAAAGGTAGGGAAAGGTGGATTCCACATCTACAAGAAACTTAAATTGAGATAATGTATGATTACAGTTTAAAACTTTAATCACTTACATTTTGGGAAAACATTCGCTGCGCATGGTAATCAACGACCGAATTCGCGAGCCTATATCCATTGCTGTTGTTCATCGCTGCTACCGTCGAAGCCAATTCAGAGGGCGTTGGCATCGATTGCATGTACGGTGGAAGCTGAATCCTGGACATATCAGGCTGTGGTAGTTGCATTTTGTTAGCGTTGTCAGTGTACATTGACGATGGCATTCCTTGGAAGGGAAGAACCGGTGCAACGCCAGGTGGTGGCATCATGAATTGGTTGTCTAAATTTTCATTGTTAACCTTTTTGCTTTCTCTGAGCATTTAATAACTTACGACGCGGGAAGAATGCATCGCGATTGTACGCAGCATACGGGTTAGCCGCAGGTTGTGAAGCCAGCGCACGGAAGAAGTGATTCGCCAAATGATCATTCAGCTGTGCCGCTGTTGCAGCTGCTGCCGCCGCATTCCAATCCGTAAGCGAATTAACCGCCGGCACGGCACCAGGTTGTTGTGGTGCGACCGTTTGTTGCGGAACCGGAATATGCTGATGGGTCTGATGTAAATGCGGAACTTGCGTTTGCGGCAAAGCATGCACAATTTGAAGTGGTTGTTGATGCGAATGCTGCACAGGCGGATGCGGCGTCGGACGCTGTACGACGGCCGCTGGCTTCTCACGGCCATTCATTCGTACATTGTTGGGTTGCACGAATTGATGGTGATGGAACGGGTAGGAATGCGAATATTCAGCATCGGTCTGTGGAGAAGCAGGCATGCCGTTCACTTTAGCGGGGGCACCGGAAGGAAGCATCTTCGGTGGTGGAGGGCCGGTGTTACGAGCCATGATGGTTGTACGACGTTCAGAGAGACGGTAGGAGAATCGATCGGTCAGCTTGCATACTTCCATTGCTTTCAACGTTGATGTGGTACTGTAAGATAACGTTTTTTCATTGATTTAAGCCTCATTAAAGTTGATCATCTAGTGTTCCCTCAACTATGACTAACCACAAGAAGAAAAATATCATTGTATTAGTCACAGTGTTCCTTTTTATCAAAATCCTTCAAAATGACTCACTAGTTGGTATCCTTTCCTTCTCTTATCAAATGCGACATTGTCACAAAACGATGCTGCAAAGCAGCCGCCGGGGCAATGCGGTGGTTTTGATCCATTTCGAGCATGAAGTGAACCAGATCGACGAAGGCAGCACGGTCCCTCCGATCACAAAGATCCTCCAAGCCGACTTGATTGCAGTTGACATGAGCAAGCATTATGTCCTCGATTGATTGGAACACATATTTACGTGTTTCCTTCTGCTGGATGTTCGCATCCCGATCTATTTCCTCGTTAGTCTTTAACCGCCACTGCTTTGTTTTAGTATCTTTGATGAAAAAGCGATGGGTCTTGACACCGGATTTAAGCATGGCTGCAGTCGGATAACCTTGAGTAGTCGTAATAAATCTGATTTGATCGTATTCAGAGGCGCCAGGATACAAAGGCCATCCAAGGAAGAGCTCTGCGACGACGCACCCCAGGGACCACATGTCAATGGCTTCTTTGAAGGGCAAACCCAAGATGATTTCAGGTGCGCTGAAAAGTGTTGTTTATTTATTGCTTAGAATAATATTTTCAACTTTTCGTAACGTTTGACGTGAACGCAAAAACGTGATTTGCATCCTGAAGCTCGTCAAAATCAGTCAATTAGGAAGATTGATCTCTTCCTTTTCTTTTATCCCGTAATCGCCCGTCAAAATTGCAAGCCCGCAAACTGAACAGAAAAACTGCTCTGCAGTTTAAGAACGTCAGCAGGGAACTTCTTTGACGTTTCCTGACAGTGATAACAACTCGTTAAAAATCAGGCGGTGTTTTTGTTTCACGAATGGCACATAGGCGAACTCAATTCGCGATTAACGGAAAGAAAAAAGAACTGTTCTACTTTAATTGCCCCATTAAATGACGCTCGATCACGAATAAAGCAAATAAGAATCGTATAGACATACCGGTAGTATCGAGACTGTAGATAAGTGTTGGTAATGGCCTTGCTTCGATGCGACGCCGATCCAAAATCGATCACTTTGACGCGAAACGGTTGTGAAACCGGGTCGACGAGCATAATATTCTCGGGCTTCAAATCCGCATGGATTAGCTCTAATTCACGCAGCTTGTTTAATGCCGTCAGAACTTGTTGCAGGATCGGTCTGATGTTGTGCAGCGGTAGGGGTTGGAACTTGTTGGTGCGAAGATAGTCGTACAGGTTCTGTTCAAGCATTTCGAATACCAAGCATGTATGGTTTTTGTGTTGGAAGCATTCATACGCTCGGACGAAGTTGAATTCCTCGGCGTTTTCAGTGCTCAATCTTGACAGAATGGAGACCTCTATCTGACCTTGGCGAGCATAACTGGGATGCTTCTTGAGAATCTTGATTGCGACAATTTCATTGGTTCCCTTCTTCCAGGCCTTTACAACTTGACCGAAGGTACCTTTTCCGAGAAAATCAAGCACTTCATACTTGTTTTGGTATGGAGAAACGAGGATTTCGTTTCGGATGACCTGAAAAGGTTTTATTTATTGTTGATTCGAGTTTTTATGCTTGGTTTATCGTACCTGATATTCGCCATCGGCATTCCTTTTCGGAGGAGGGGTGCGCTTCCCGTTAATAGAACCAGCTTGCGCTTGGTTTTGATTGTTTGTGTTGTTATACGCACGCATCTGCTTCTGAGCTTCATAATTAGCTCTCTTCTGAGGCACGTACGTCACCTTGATTTGCTTTCCAGCAGCTGCTGCTTGAGCATAGCTGATCTGATCGGTTCCTTTCGGCATAAAATTCTCAAGTTTGACTTGTGGCATTTGATTTTGAGTTGCGGGGGAAGGATCATGCTTTACGGCCGTGGTGGTAGTAGCCTGTGGTGGAACAAGAGGTGCACTGTTGTACATGTTGGCACGACAGCCCCAATCAGTCAAATAATGGTCCGCAGGCTTTCCAACTGTCATCGGTGGTTGTCTTTGTGGCTTCATAGAAGGGACCCGTTGGGAAGCAGCACCTTCAGGGGGAACTTGATGGCTGTTAACGATGTTGTCAGCGGAGGAGAACAAGCGGCATACTTCTTCCACCTTACACGGCTTCAATTGTGGCTGTGACTCCTCCTTTTGCATTTGTTGAAAGCGGATGCCGCCGCTGCCAGAAGCGTCGACTGCGCCGCTGGTCGCAGCGGCTACACTCGAGGAGCCGAGGAATTGTTGTTTTGTTGGCTTCTGAAAAGGCCATTAAAACTTCATTTGATCATAAAATCGTTAAATACAAGCAATTTAATAGATTTTTGTAGACAAGTTTAGCATTTTAGGGTGTGAAAAACTGAAAGAGTCAATAATTATCCAAACTAACGTCTAAAAAGCTAAAGGAACAAAACCATCTTAACACGAGACCGGAAGAACACATTCCAATTAGCCAAAGATCGTCATTATTGAGTCATTAACCCTCCTATGACTTCAATTTAATGCTTTCCCCGTAAGCGAAACGCCATCTTTTGTTTGATCCCAGGTAAATAACATTAATTGCACTTCTGTTATTTGAGATGACAAAAGGCGAGAAGAAAAAACAAAAAAGTGCCACAAGGTCTCTTTGTTCGGCTCATTATGCGGATCAAACCCCTCCCTGCCATCCGGAACTAAGGGACCTCCTCCGGGCCAGACATTTGATGAGCTAACACAAAACGGTGTCAAAAAAAGTTTCGGTGATCTCGCTGACATTCATTCTAGATAGAATTCACTAATTGGCTGTGTGAAAAAATGGAAAAATGTAAAACCGGGACATTCAAAACAACTTTAAAATGAAGGAAAAGGAAAAACAAATAGAAATTACACCCCGCAAAGCGGCAGATTTGATGAAAATATTAGTAGGGGCTGAGAAAATTGGAGAAGGCTATTCGCAGAAAAGACTTTCCGTCGGTCTATCAAAGAATCGCAAAAATCTTTAAACAAAAAACAAAAAGCCCGGAGATGGACAACGTTTTCCTTAACCACGCGTCAATGCCTGTTTCAATGTTTCAGACAGCGCCCTCAAAAAATGGAGGAAGCTATTTCGGCCTGCGACGGATGGCCACTGACAAGTCCGGAAATTCAGTCGAAAGGATGAAACAGAAATGAGAAAAGGGGAGCGTTATTGCTTCTGGCTGTGATTGACAATGTTTAAGTGCAAAAAACCTTTCGAAGAATGAATTTTACTTGATCTTTGGGAAGATAGGGTCCAAAATACACCTACTCATGGACGTGTAGCATGCAAAAATGCTAATAGCTGTAAAAGGTGTCGTCTAGTGACTATCTACGGGCTGGTGCATGATACTCAGCATTGTTATGACGATCAACCAACTCGAGATTTCTTTTTACATTAGCACAAATGGCGTGACTGACAGAGAGAAGCATCAAGCTGGCGACAAAGGCGCCATAAAATGGAAACATTAGGTCGGAGTCCGCTTTTTGAGTTCCTCGATTTAGTTTTTTACTGCCTGCCGAATCCAATCCCAACCATTTGGCCTGAAGTTTTTGCAGATTCCCTCAAACGGCTTCTACGTGCTCGGATTTCTTACTAATGTTGTTTATACGCCAGTTTCTGGATTTATACCCCTGTCTGTTGATGAAACGACTAAACTGTGATGCCCTTGAGACCCCAAACCGTCACACGCACAAACTGCGGTCTGGGCGACAGAATGTGGTGTAAGTAACCACGTCGCCCCTGAACAAAAACACCAAAAACCTTGGTAAAATGTGCCTGGTGACGGTGGAACACAGTACAAAACCTCGAAAACACCAGTGGCAGCGTAGGACGGGGCGACCTTTCATACTTCCTACTCATGACAGCCTCTTTCTCAACCATAGACGTCACTCAGCATGTGTTTTTAACACTGTTTTTTTCAGAGGTTTTTTTCCGAGAGCTAATGGACTAGGTTTTAGGGGAAAAGCGTAAGCTGTTTGTTCTCGAAGAATACAACTTCCCCCCAGTGCGAACGGTTTTTAATTATCGCGCTAGTGCACATTGAAGTCAAAACGGAAATGATTCCATTTGAACAGTGGGTCGGGTTCTACGGAAGAAAAAAACTCTACACCGCACCCATGACGGCTTTTTTTCGGTCTCTCTTCTGGGCTTATGCGTAAATATCCCGGTTGCTCCCCCGTCAAACATCATCGCCGGCTTCTGAGCACCAGTGTGTTAGTTCTTCTGACGCAGACGACATGATAAATGCACATCAAAAGCGAGAGAGGCACTTTTTTAACACCAGCTCCACGCTACTTTCACTGAATTCAAGTCACAGCTTTTTTTTATTAAATCATTTACGAGTCAGTGAGACTAATATAATTTGCTGCTAACCTTATAAACTCAAAAAATCCCATAAGAATATGATTTAATGATGTCTTGGAACGCATTGTATTGTATTAAGGAGCCGTCATTGTCTTTTCTCTACAGTTTTGCGCAAAACAAAGAAACCAGATTTCTATGGAGACGCTTATTTGGAAAAAATGGGCCGAAATGTGTCGCAGAAACGCACAAGCGCTCTAGATCCCCCAACTGTACACTCCTTCGACCCGTCTATCTGAGGGCGTCGATAGAGAACACTAATCTCGACAGCACCCCAAATGAAATCACTGACGGTGAGAGACAAAAACGAGACTAACTGAGAAAATTTGAAAATAAAAAAGGGGCAGACACCGATGAAAATGCATCGGATCGCAGAAGACAGTAGGTAAAACTGTATAAACATACGTTAAAAAAGTTTTGAGACTGAACAAACTAAATCAAATCAAGTGTTTCCAAATACTTACATTTGATGATGAGATCGACGATGATGCTGAAGAATACGTTGAAGGTAAAGCGGCTGGTAGTCTCGGCGTGAAGAAGTTGGCCCAGTTGAGCTCGTCTTCGTTTGCTGGACTGGAGCTGCTGCCATTGCTGTTGCCAGCCGTGCCAGTGAAGGCAAAGTTGGACAATGTGGAGAGGGAACACAGGGATGAGGCTGAATTCAGCGAAGATACACCGGAATCGACAGAACGCAAGGAAGTGTCATGAGGGTAGGGCGGATAGTCGGCTTCTTCCAAGTCACCGAACATGGCCAAACCATGCAGGGTATTGCGCGGTCGTTTTGCCTGAACGGCACAACCTTCTGTGGGGGAAGCATGAGCTCGCTTGACATATCGTGTCATAGGAGCCGGCACCGGTCCTGAGGGCATACCCGCGTTGATCAGCGGCACTGGTAGCTGGGGACAAAGCCCACGCCGCTGCTGTAATTATCTACAGGATAACCAATATATGGTGCTCACGGGGGTGTTAAGAGGTTTGGTGCACTGCTTAACGCAGCAAACGCGGTACAATCGGGATAGGAATGTTTAGCGATAATAAGTATCTTTAACTTGAAAACAGAAACATTCGGCAAAACATTAGAAATCAGGCGGAACTAGCTTTTAAAAAGGGATAAAAGTGAGATAAATGGTAAGGAATCACGTTGTAACTTCGTGAAAACGCAAAACATCACGTAGAACTTGCATCCAAAAGTGGATATACGAAAGCGGAAAAAAAGATGGTTGTAACTTCCCGATTTACAGTAAAAGTAAGAAAATGATATGGTAGACTGATGGGGAAGGCTTTCAATGCTAAATAGTAGTTAGACAGCTGTCTGAAGTTCTGAAAGACAGCATCAACGGCTCTGAACCCCTTCTATGTGGCGAGGAGAAGGGGTATCGCTCAGTGCTAGCTCGCACCCCCTTCTTCGCTCGTCCTCTTTTCAATTTTTCGCCCCTCTCCTTTCCCCCGAATACTCGCCACAGGCCTGGTCTTTCCACCAGTGTTCGACGAATCAACGGACTGAGGCGGAGCAGAGCAGCTCTTCTCAACCACTGTACCGGGCGACCGAGTGCGTTTGGGGGCACCACAGCCCAACAGCGACGACGACATCGACATCGAAGAGAAAGAGCAATGCGCCGCCGGCCGGCCCCTCTTTGCAAAGACGCAAGGCTGTTCGAGCTGTCTGGGCTGGCTGGTTCGTCGTTGTCGGCGATGGCGGCGCGGCGGCGACGCCGACGGCCGCTGCTGGATAGATGGGGATAGGAGAGAATCGTTTCGCCTGCTGCAGGCTGCTGCTGTGAAAGGGGCTCTCGCGCCCGCCCCCTTTTTCCTTTCTCTCCCCCCTTTGCGAAAAAGGGGAGCGGAGCTTGTCGACGGCGCTTAACACAGTGGAAAATGCATGTTGAGCGCAGATACGCACACAAAACGCTCGCTCCCATCTCGCGACAACAAGCGGCATGCCATTGGATTGCATGCAGCCGGCGTAATCTCCGCGCCACTGTCACTACCGGATGTTCAACGCGTGTCGCCTATGGTTGCGTGCGTCGTTGCCCTAACTCGTGTCGAGCCGCGAGACGGCAACCACGCATCAGGTCATCATGTGCGCCAAATAAATGCACACCAACCATGTAAGAGAGAATCCAGCAGCCGATTTGGAATGGGCGACACCGTGAATTTACACTCTCAAATGTTTTGAGTCAAAAAGTTTGGTATACCAGA
>KB455127.1:499828-519977 GCA_000341325.1 Panagrellus redivivus
ACCCCCAAAACGTGATGTGCGCTGGGCGAAATCGAGTGCGAGTGCGACACGAACGCAACGCTGCTGCGAGCTGTGCGACCCAGCCAGTCGCACCCGAGTGCACGCGCATTTCTTGCACTGGCGCACGTCTCGTTTTCCGGAGGCGCATGCGTTAACACGCGATTTTCGCAAAGGATACCCTAATTGATTTTTGATTAATCGGTGGCATCCGAAGCAAAAAACGACGACGCTTCCAATGGCATCGTCGGTATCCGCCGATCGCGCTTCGTTAACGAGATATGGCCATTTAAAAAAAAGCGTAATTCAAAAATCGATAATTCCGAGCATTTTCAAAAAATTCTGAGTACGGCATTTTGTTCGTCATCATAAATAAGCCCCGGAACCAAAATTTTAGACCTCTACCTTTTTCCCGAAATTAGTTATGATGGGTTGAAGAAAACCCTTTCAGAAGGCATATCTCCAGAATCCGGAGGTTTCAGACCTTAATACTCCGGTTCGGGACACTACTCTGGTATACCAAACTTTTTGACTCAAAACATTTGAGAGTGTAAATTCACGGTGTCGGCCCTTTCCCCTTGGTCCTAAATCGGCTGCTGGATTCTCTGGTAAAACGTTAGTGTCGTCATTTTTACTGGGAGTGGTTGAATGACAGCCAATTCCGGCATTTTTTTATCTCTCACCCCTTCTTCTCTACCATCACAGAGGAAGTAGATCCGCTCTTACTCACCAATTTCATTGTCTTTCCCTTTATCGATCTATTTTTACGAAAGGTGATTGAGAGTTGGTCTTTCGAGTTTCGATCGCCTTGAAGTAAACATCCTCATCAATGAGCACCCTTCCGCTTTCCATTGCGAGTCATTACTATTCCGCGTTAGCTCTTAATCCGAGGTCACACTTACGAATGAAGGCTGTCTACTTGTTGAGTCCGTTAATGAGGAATACCGGAAGCATTCCGAAAGTTCAACACGATGATGTGACATTCGTTGTTGAAAGGGTAAATGTTTGATACATTTGGCTGCTTGGAATTCTAACACGTGCCGGGTGGAAATAATAGATAGATGGGGAAGCAGGGGTGTATGTCGGCGCCCCAAAACTTTAGTCGTTGTACCCCGGGGTCGGTTTTTTGTCTTATTTCTGTGTTGACGTTGTATGGGGTACTGTCTTACGACTACAGCCACGCATTTTTTTCATTATCAAGCGTAACCAGCCAACAGGATAGCAAAACGAGGCTGAGGAAACAGAACGACGACGACAGGAGTAGTGAAGGGCGAAGTCGCAGGCGAACCTCCATCAACCGACACAAACAGCCTCGAATACCCCTCGTGTTTTTTGACAGAAGCGGGAAATGAAGGCGCAGAAAAGGGGAAACAAGGAAAAACTGTAGTTCCACACGCTCCGGAGGGTGCCGAACTAGTTGCGTGGTATGCTACGCGCCAACCTTCATTGTGATACATACGAGATCCCCTACTTGGATAATCGTCTCGTGTATGCCTCTGCAAACAGCATTGCTCTCCTTTCTTTCAATTTGCAATCTGCGTTGAAATTTCGCTTCTCTCAGTGGCGTCGACGCCTCTTCACGCACGTGTTGGCTTGCTCATTGTACCTCTTATTCGCATTCATCGCCACGATCCGGTCTCGACATGCGCATCTACCAACACTGACACGTTGCTGTCTGCATCACCCACGCAAGATTCATTGTTCTCTTATGGTAGTAGTCTGCCACAACCGTCGGCTTCGAACACCGTCACAGTCTGAAGGAAACGTTTTTTGCCTTCTTTCCAGTGGTTTTCCTACTCTTATGCATATGACTGACTGCAAGCTCTTTAAAAGTGCTTCCTGAAAAAGTGTCACTAGCCACTTGACTTTCCACACAGAATCAGAAGCATATACGGAAGGAAGTCCTCAAGTCTACAGTTCTCACACTTTACTTCACAGTTCTACTTTTCTGAAAAGTTTGTACCCCATCGAAGTTACAATCACCATAGACTACACCCAAAGACAGAAAAAATATTCCCAGACCCCGGACATAAAAGTTGGGTTGGCGACTGATGTCAGTAAACCCACATAAAATACGAATTGATGCAGTTACAGGTGGCTGTATGTTAATCCCATGCTTCCTTCGCACCCACTGGCTTCGAGACCAATTATAAAAGCATTATCTTTGTATTCACGTAGAACTTCCGTTCCATTACATCGCATTTGTGTGGGTTTTCAGTTTTTTGAACAGTTTTCTGCTTTGTAAATTGTATTCGTTTTTTACAATCTTATACGTCTTGCTTGAATACACAAGTGTGATGAATTACGGCACCTTGTGTATGTCTAAGTTTGAGCTTTTCTCAGTCTAAAAAGTTGGTCATGTCCAGGGGTAAATCAGAAATGTCTGTCACACCCGGACATGCATTTATTACTTTAATACTGTGGACTTTGTTACCCTACCGGAAGAATGGGAATTGTGAAACAGTGAAACACGGAAGTTGCATTGATCGAATGTCGCATACAAAACAAGAATTTTTATAATTTAATCTTACACAACGACGATATTTTCATAGTATGAAATTCGAAAGAGCCACAGAATGAAAACGAAAAACAAAGAAGCAATACATTTTGAAAATTGCATGCAATGATGGTATCAAAATTGACAGAAAGAAAAAAGAAAGAACACATCAAGAACCGCCACCCTGGCCACAACAAGACAACCATGGTGATGCTTCTTTGTTAAGATTAAGCACACCATTACTATCCTTGAGTGCAGAAGGATCTCCACTTCTCACAGCAACGAGGCGTCGAGCCAAATCTTGGAAAGCTTCATGAACATTATGCCCAGTTTTGGCGCTCGTCTCCAAATATGGAATGTTATACGCAGCTGCGAGCTTCCGTGCCTCTTCAGCTTTGACCTTACGAGTTGAGTTCAAGTCGATTTTGTTTCCAACAAGAGTGATTTGCACCTGGTCCTTGGCGTATTCTTTGACTTGTCCAAGCCAGTTCTGCAAAAAGGGATAATATAAATAAAATATTTCGAAATTGTTATCGCCACAGTCTTTGGGGGCTTTAATATGCTTACCCTGATATTTTCAAAGCTCGGCCTGCTCGTGACGTCGAATACAAGCAGTAATGCATCTGCGTCTCGATAATAGGAGCTCGTGATTGACCGAAAACGCTCCTGACCGGCCGTGTCCCAGATCTAAGATCAGTTTTTGGTTTACAAAACACATGGAGTAAACATTTCTATGATTTTTAAGGTTTGAAAGTGCCAACTGGTTTTGGTTTATAAAGTTTCGCTTTCATGACTAAAAAGCCGAAAAGTGTTTATATTTGTGATACAATTTTTACAGTGAGAATACAAAGTGTTTGAGTTATAGCACTGGAAAGGTTACAGTAACTGCTCAAAATACAAATTAGTCAGAAATAATATCGAAAAAAGTGTTCGTGAGAAAGATAAAGCTAAACAAAAGCAATTATATACTTAAAAAGTGTTACAGTAACCCGAATTAATCGCTTTGACACCAACCTGTAGTTTTACTTTGTATTTTTCAACTTCGACTAGCTTATTCTGAAATATACTGTCATTAACATTGCTAATTGCAAATAAGGCTACAGTAAGAACTGCTCATACCCTGTAATCAATGCCCACTGTGGATATAAAATTGTTGTTCATGAAAGTCCCGTCTTTGAAACGAATTAATAGGCATGTTTTACCGGTGCAGCTATCGCCAAGTAGCATTACCTGAAAATTTTATAACGTTATACTGTCATTCGAGATTTTGACTAACAAAGTGCTATTTTAAAAGTTTTTCTAGGTTATAGTTTTGCAGATATTTTTTCAATGTTGTTTCACATTTAACAGTATAAGTGCCCTCACTCAGTCAGTTCACGAGTTGCGTTTGTATTTGTATGTTTCAGTAGCGATCTCGCATGCGCATTCATAATTAGATGGTGCCCGAAAGAGTTGGAGATATATTTGAAACCGATGGGAATTGCCCCAAGGCATCGTCAGCATCAGCAAGTCCCTCAAAGTCGTCAAAGCGTCTTGAGACGAGATGGGACAAGTAGACGAGGGACAACAAAATTCTCAGTTTGTGCTGTTTGCCTCTCCTATGCTTAATGTCATCTCGTGTCTGCCAAACGCAAACATTCATAGTCCAGGACCGTCTTCGAAGATTAGCCCGTTGGAATCTTTCCCCCCTTTACGCCAAAGGCCAAGTAATTGCGGGACGTTTTTCGGCGGTAAGCGTTTGCGGCACTCGAGTACTAAAGACCTACGGATGGCGCCGAACGACCCATCATGCAAAAGCTTGACTCTTGGCCGCATAAATAGTTTTGACGTATGTATGCCGACGCCCGAGGAGCAAATGGTGGATTTGTTTCTCGAAGGTCTTTGAGCCTAAACTTAGTGGTACCTCGCCCGAAATTCCCCAAAAAGTGCAACACTGCTTCTGCTCCTTCACAAACACAATGCACTCACTAGCGAATTATTGAATTTTCGCCCGTTTCTAGCTTACTTAGAAAAAAACTGAAAACAGACGAGACAGAGAAAAATGAGACTCATATGCAAACGAGTTGAAAATGTGAAAATGTTTTGTTCTATCTGGTATGCGTCGAATTGTGAATGATGTCACATGAAATGGCGATCCATTGTATTTTGACGGATTATAAGTGAGGTTCAGCCACTCACTAAACGGGTCCCAATATGAACGTATATGCGCATTTTGGCCAAAATAAGAGTTCCGAAATTGAATTTCCTGTTTCGAAAAATGAGTTTTTATGCAGGACAACTCATTTCGTTCGATCAAAATGAACAATAAATCGCTCCAAACGCGAATTCAAACAATCCGACATGATGAAATGACAAAAAACAATGAGAACCAATTCCAATCAACGATCGGATGTTTGTTTTTTTCTTGTCTGGGACGCCTGACTCCAATGTCGATTGTTTGAAAGAACGGAAAACTGTGTATCGTATTCCGAACGCTTTACTTTTATGATTGTGAGGGGAACAGTGGCTTCAATAAAGCTAAAGGTTCCTTAAGGACCGTTTTCTTTCCACAATCAAGATAACTGCAGAAGTAGTTGAATGAAGCCACTCTGAGAGTGGGTCGTAGTATTCTGACATGTGCTTCATCTAGATTCGGCTTTTATTTCTCCGACCAAAAAAAGAACTTTCTCAGCAGCACGGAGAAAACATGTCGCAAATGGCCGGTACGTCGATGCAGAAGTCCCGTGCCACCCGCGTCGACTCAATTGGGCAAACTCAAAACGACGACAACGATTATGTTAGGCGCCACATAACAGCCTCTTTAGAGACGATAGATGACGCTACAAGAGGGTGAATTCCCACTGCCAAAATAATAAAAACTTGCTGTCGAATACCCAAATGTAGTATTAACCACAAAACGATGCTATTTTTAACGGCTTTTTACAACCGTCGAATCACATTTAGCTCCAATATGACATGCTATAATTCCCACTTATGAAACACATTAAACGTTGAATCCGCAAAATGCCGCTGGCAATGTGATACCAATTATGTGTACTCTTGTGAATGCAAGTTCTTTCGTCATAACGATGCGGGCCACATGGATATGGGTGCCCTATGTGACTAAGTTTGTTGTTCGTCCAGAAAAAACAATAAGAACAACTTTCTCAAGAATCGTCATGACCAGCTGGCAACTACAGCGCCAATGTCGCCAGGGAATTTAGGCGGTGCAGTTAAAAAAAGCGCGGGTTTGAGTCAATCGCTCAAAGCATGCATAAGGCAACCCCAGTCTTGAGAAAACTGCTTGCCAAATAAAGAGAAGGGCATACACAACTCTGGTGAACTGACAAAAAGACGACCCGGGACAGTTTTCCGTTATTCGGACGTCGAAACAAAGAGAGAGGCCCCAAATAGACAAAAGAAGGAAAAAAACTTACAGTAAATGAAAAGTGGGTATCAGTGAACAGCGAGGATTGTTTCCGTAAGTTGTCTCTCATCGTTGATAGCGTCAAAGTTCAGGACCTCGGAAGCAGGTTCGGCGTAACTTTTTTTGGTCCGCGGTCGCAGTCGCCGCAGAATAAGAGCAACCACCGGCTTCTGTTTGGAAAAATCTGCGCTCACGTTAAGGAACTAAAAACGAGGAATACCAGAAGAGGGGCGGGACCAGTCGGAAAAGCGCGCGCGCTTCGGGCAAGGCAGCATGTTGGCCGAGAAGCAGGCGCTTCTTTGATTCGGGCAAAGACGGCATGCTAAGAATGATAGAGTAAGCCGTGCAATCATTTAAACTCATTGTTGAACACGATTGCAAAACAAAACATTCCTAACGGGGTGCCCTGAGAAGCAGTACGTACTTTCCGAGTAACATGCTGCCCTAAAATGTTGAACAAAGAAAGGCACAATGCCTACACGAGCCGACGGGGCTTCATTACAATGTGTAGTAAGCGTAGACCGACGCAGCCTACATCGAGTGCAGCCCAAAATAAACTGTTTTCCTTTACGTTTATAAAACTTTATCAGCGCTTCTCTGAAAGAAGAACACACTATAAGACAAGACTATATGAATAAGCCAAAGATCTAAGCGCGCTTAGCGTTGGCGGAGCCGGACTCGGCTGAAGCGAGGGCAGCAAGACGTTGTTGCTCGATCTTCTTCTTCTCCTCGCGCTGCTTCAGGTAAGCGGCCTCCCTGAAAGAGTGAACCATCAAAACAATGTTCAAAACAGTATCAAAAACGGGTTTTAATGGAGGACAAGAAGAATGATGAACTTACTCAGCCTTGACACCAGCGATCAATTCATCCAAGCTCTTTCCTTCAAGACCGGCGGCAACGGAGCTCTCGACCTGGGCCTTCTCGAAATCGACGTTCAACTTGGCGACGACATCAGCGTTGGCGAGCTTGAACTTGTTGGCGAGTCGGTTAAGCTGCTCGTCAAGGGACTTCTTGATTTCGGGCGAGGTGTTGACGAGTCCGCCAGCAGACCTGAACGGATAAGATTAACTTTGAACGGATATTGGTCGGTAAATAGAAGACAATGGAAGCAAAAAATATATATAATTTGCGTAAGAAAAGCAGAATAGAACTCACTTCTGCTTGGAGGCCAAATCGCGGATCTGCTTGAGGAAGGCACCGGCGATGAGGTCTTCCTTCTGGCGGAGAGCAGAAGTGCTAAGAGCACGAGCAGGAGCGACAACCTGGCGGAACATCTTCGGCTAAAAAAAACGCTGTTAAGCCTGATCGAGATCGACAGAAAAGATGGATGGAAACACGCGACAAAATGCGGAAAAATGCACGTAAAAATGAGCGCACAGCGATTGTCCAGCTGGTGATAATGGATTCGAAGGATTTGACGCCAAAATAAACACTAATTGCAACAGGTAAAGCCCGTAAGAAACGTGCAAATGCTCACGTCACAGATAAAATGTACGGCTGTACGAAAAACTAAACCTTTCCTTCGTATTCGCGGTGGGAGCGAATGGGTCTGTAAAGTCGTCGAGACAGAAAAATCCAATTCAATGGACGTTTTACGTTTTCGCGTTGACGGCTGCCACAACGCACACGCTATCTCTTTCTTGTAACGTGCGTCCGTAATTTCTACATTTGCATAACAGTTTGGATTCGAAAAAGCTAACGAGAGCATGAGGATAAGCGCTGCTTCCCCAAAGCTGCAAAACGTATATTTCCAAAACACTCATAAATTATTATTTCTACCCGGCCATTGTGCCTCAAAACCTTTCAGTATGCTTACAATAATGTATAGAAGGCCTTTGTGCGGTCAGTACGAACTTTGTCATGTCTATGACGCATTCAGTTTATTGCGTATTCCACACTGACTCGAAAAGTCGAGAAAACACGTAGAATTATATATATTTTTTTACGAAAACCACGTCTGTTACCTTGCATAGCAGTTTGGATAGGTTCCATAGTATCTCTAGATGCGAATTTTTGATGTAACTGTTTTTTTAATGGGTGATGTTCAACTTTCATTAAATTTGAAAACAGAAAAACCAATGAGCCATCCGTCATCGGACGTGAATATACAGGCATTGCTTAACAGTTTCAAAACGTCCACATTGTGGATAAATGACTTATTACCGATAAAATTACTATAGTTCCTGGGTCTTCTTGCTTGCGGGGTACTGGACGAATGGCCGACGGGCGAATTTGCCGACCTGTCGTATTCTTTCGACGATAGCCGCAGATTTTCTGAGGAGTTGCGATTCGGCGCCGACGTAGGTTCTGACCCGCGTTAAATTAATCATTTATTGTTTGCTAGATTATGCTTTCCTGTGTAGCTGTATTTTTTTCGTTTGATGGCGTGATTGATGATTGATTTGTCGTGCTTTTTGAACTTTAATTGCTTTCATAGGTTTTTCAATTACAGGTTAGACAATGCCATTGGTCAAGGAAACTGCCTTCGCTCAACACAACCTACTGCTAAGAGGAGCTGAACAACTCGTGCTTATGAGAATCCATCGGCGGCCTTGCCGTAACCGTACATCAAGCTGCGCAAACTTTTCCGTTATCGCCGCCTGTTGTATTCGAAGTTCCTCGGGTTCCTGATCTCAGCATGTCGCCCGTTGTCGAGAAGCAAGCCGAGATTTCAACTCATATTGTGCACAAAAAAAGTATGGAAATACGCAAGTTTTCTACTTTAACCCCGCCAAACGTATTTTTGCTAGCGTCAATCATCAAAAGTGCGCTTTTTTTCATTCGCCCTAATCTTTTCAAAGCACCTTCACGTTTTACTAAAATGGCCCAAATATACGCAAAAACAATAATTACAAAACGAAAACTAGAAGGCGTAAAATAGAAAACAAAAATCTGATAACAATGAGAACGTGAAGGCATTGTAACTTTTGAAAAAAGGTGTTTACAAAGTGCTAGGCTAATCTCGGAAAAATGCATTTTTGAAAGCCGGGGCCGTTACGTTGTTGATAATTTCATCCATTTTTGTTTTATGAGTTCGCCACGCCCCTTCTTTGACGAACATCGTGTTGATAGTGACTTTACTCCCATTATCATACAGCACTCCAAACCAATCGTTCTTGCGGTCGATGTAATCCGTCTTTGTCGAGTTGTCCTGAAAAACCACTTTTTCCAACTTTAGTAATACCAGCTTACCGAGTTAGTCTGACGGCAAACAATGTTTTCTGTGGTAAATATCTGAGATGGCAGCCATTTGACATATTTCTCGATTTCATACTTCTCGAAACCGAATTCTGCCCCATGCTTCATAAAATGGTAAACGGCTTGCGACGGTTTGTTGAAATTGCAACCAATCTTTGTGAGTACGTTCATGCAGTCGTTGTATTCTTTTACGAGAGTGGCTTCCAGAAGCGCCGGGTTAGCTTAAATAGTGGATAGATTTACACGGATTACTAATAAGTTGCGCTAGAACAGTCTTATTTTGCAAAGCTATTATTATAGGCTGCCGAAGAAATTTGGCCACTTTTTGTTCATGCGAAATTTATTTTTTCTAGATTTACGGATGCGTACAAAACATACTACCTTTTTTATTGAAAAAAGCCTCAGAATCAAGTCGTCCACCTTGCATCGGAGGTGATCTGCTTCGCAAGTTTCCGTCCTGAGTAAGCCTTCTGATCATATTTTAACGGCCTTAAACAGCTAAATTTTGGGTTAATAGTTTTGTGCAGCAACGACCTTAGTAGTCATGCCGCTTACCGTATCCTCACGTACCCTTTATCTGTTTACACGAGTAACGGATTTGAAAAACGTTCTTCTTTGGAAACGCAGGGGCTAAATTTAAAAAGCACCTTCGAGAGTCACGTGTTTGTTTATGCGTTTTTTTGTAAAATACGCGCTTCTGTGTCTTCCTAACTTTTTAAAGATGCCTAAATGTTAACTATTAACATTCTTTAAATGGAACTAAAATTGGTTGACTTGAAAAAAGTTATACTTTTGACAAATATTGCTTCGACAGCCAAATAACAGTCTTGTTTGAAATTTTTAATGCGTTTTACCTTTGATTTGACAGTCGACACATTCAATAATGTCCATGAATGTGGTGGCATCGACACAGCCCACTTGTGTAGCCACTCTTTCGGCAAATTGAAACACGGTGGCGTTGAATTTGATGCTCCTTTTGATGACATTATTGACACGAACAGACACCCAGTCTTCCATGCAGGCAAAGAGATGCTGTCCCGCTAAATGATAGTCTACAATTCTTCCCTGTTTGATTCCAAATAAGGCGGCGTATCGGTTGCAATTCAGGGGCATTCGTTTCGAATCCGGAATCGTGGAAAATGTGTTAAACACACGAGGAGCAACTGCGACGGTACTTTGGAAGTTGGCGTCACTCATAAGGAGTAACGTCTGCAGCACGTCAGCGACAGATAGATGGTCATGTCGTTTTAAAAACGAAAAAAACGTCTCAGTAGAAATGCCCTTGCTTGCTTTCGTTTGTAGGATGTTGTGGATCTGCATGTGTTGGACTTCTTCGATGAGCTTCTCCGCTGTAATTTAAAGTTAATCTGAAAATCACGAAGTAGAGTTTACTGGGGCGCTTATAATAAAAAGAATGTAAGCTAATGCCTTTCAATGTTGTCGATTTATGATTGCTTTGCTTGGACGTTTGAGTTTTTAATACTTTTAGCAAATACCTACATACTCATAACTTTTAGTACTCATAACTCAACCTCAGAGAAAGTGCTTGTTGTGCAGATGAAAGCTACATGATCTAACAAGCATAGTAAATTCCGTTTAACTATCAGCGTAAATGTTAACTAATCCAACTTAAAACACCTTGTATGTCGTGTCTGACAATGTGACACGCAGAAAACGTAACGTGTTTTCTTGTTCTTTTTGTTAAGTCTGAATCATTGCACCTCACCATCAACGATGCAGGTGTCAACAATAACAGACAGGTTTCCCTGACCTCGACACATTCAAACTGAGACTTATGCCCATGATACAACAGTCTAATGTTGAAAACTTTTCAAGATCCGCACTCATTAGCGTTTGCGCTGCTTTGCATACTGACTAAAAGAGTTAATGATAAACTGCTAACGTTTAGAAAGATTATAGCAACTACTACGCGCATGGGTCAAACCGTTTTTTCAGTAACAGGGAACTGACTATAGCGAAAAGTTCTAACAACTCATTAGCAACCAATCCGTCCTCACTAGCGTTCATAAACTTCTTGCTCTCTCTTTGACTTTTTGTTCGCCAGTCTCGAAAAAACGCTATCAACAGACGTGTCACTGCTGGTATTGGTAGAGTCGTCTTGGACCTATTCCGTTTCAAAGCCGGAATCGTCGTCATGACTGGCGTTAGGCTTAACGGTGGGGGTAGAAAGGACTTCGACGACGGCGGCCTTTGACTTCGTAGTCTGCTTTGATTATCAGTCGTTCCTTTAAGAAGCGTGAATATATGTCGTCAAGATTTTTAAATCGAATATTCGGATGCACCTGTAAAACTCGTTTGTAAAATCTATCGAGTGTAAGCAATAACTGACTTCCGATTTGTTTTAACGGATGAAAAACAGTCGGTCTTTGAAGTAGAGGGCTTCATGGGGGAAGATGCTGCAAACTTCTTCGACACAGGTCTGCAGATTGTGGGCACGGTCCAGTTCGATGAAGAATTTGGCCAATTCGACCCAAACATTCGCCTGGATGCGGAATGCCGACGTTACACTTCAGACAGCGCTGCCACTGGATAGGATGCCAATAGAACCGGAGATAGTCGAAGTAGCACCACCGTATTCGGACAGATTCGCCGCTGTTGAAGCCAAAATGGACACATTATCGGTAATGTCGAGATTACTGTTGTTCAATGACACATGTGAGGCCGCCGAAATGCCCAATGGCGCTGTAAAAATTGACGTCACAGGTGCGAGGGCGTCTTTGCTGCTGACAGCAAACATACTCGCATTGTATTTGGAACTGAGCATGGCTTCGGTCGGCTTCTCAGATGCTTCATACGGCTGTACTCGACTTCGCCATCGTCCGAAATAACATTGTTGTAGGTGATCGGAAGACGGCGCCAGAAACTGAGCAGGTGTTTTGAGGTGATAAGGATTTCATCCGTACGGCCGTATTAGGCGTCGAGTTTCAACTTCAGGACGAGCAGGCCGTAATGGTTCGGCAAATCGTCCAATGCAGTTTGGACAAGGGTGAGGGCGCTTTTATAATCACGAAGGACGGAGAAGAGCATCGCATTGTTGCGGAAGGTTGTTCCTCGTTGAAGTCGAGGGAGCGTTGGCAATGCTCTAGGGTACGTTCGATGTCGCGGCCTAAAAGATTCAGTTGAAGTGTGATGCGAAAAGGGTGAAAGCTTACATCGAGCGTATTCCAAAGCGGTAAAGAAATGAGCCAATTCATCGTGAGGGTCGAGATCGATGGCCTTCTCGAAGTTACGCAGCGATTCACCCATGAGTACCTTGCAGGTCTCGAAGGAAGATACAGATGCCAGTTTCTCGCTGAAACGACACGCTCTCATCGACTAAACAGTGAAATCTTCAACAAACCTGAAGGCAATGGCATACATCAGCATGCACCGACTGCTCAAAAAGATATTCTTGCACAACGGCAGCGTCAAAGAAGCATGCTTCATCGCCAGATCGTAATCAGCCAGAGATTCCATGTTGATTTTGCCAATCATCATATGTTCAGCCACCTTGTATTTGTTTTCTGCTTCCAACTTGACGCAGTGTTCCAACGACTTTGTAGCTCGTGTCAGCTTTCCGACACACGTCAGAGATATGCCGAATTGGAACCAAAGGAATCTGTCCTTGCTCGCGTATTTCATTGCACGTTCGTAGACCATCGACAGCATGTTGAATTGACGGATGTTTGATAAAGACTGGGTTTAATTAGAAGCTACAGTATGCTGATAGACAAAACTGACAACAGCCAGAAGATTATGAACAGACCGAAGCGTATGCATGGCACGAATCCGATCAAAGGCATCGTCATCGTTACCTGTAGATTTGATATTTTTGAAGGCGAGGAGCTCACTGATAAGCAGCAGCAAAATGACTTCTTCCTGACGAGAAGATGGGGAGAAGCAGTTCTTGTGGGAGCCGGTGTAAAATAGGCTTTCCGATTTTAAGTCGATGGCTTTCGAATCATAGCCGACGTCTATCATCCCATAGAGGAGAATTTCGGCCAATTGACGAGTAATCCGCTTTGAAGTCGAACAACGATTGTCTTATGCACAAGATGGTCGCGAAACGTCGATACCATTTGATGTCTTCAGCGGTCCAACGGCGTTCATTGTTGTTTCGACGGAGAGCGAGAAATGCCACACGTTCGAGGACGGTTTCGAGGAGTTTGCTTCCTTTGAGGACGCCGATTTTGCAGGGCGGCTGGTTTCCGGAAGAGCCGGTCGGGACGCTCGAGGCTCCTAAAAAGGGTATGACTCGCATTTGGGTAAAAAGGTCAAATAAACATACGGGTATTCTCGCTACTAGAAAGTTCCAACTCGCTCATATACGATAAAAACATCTCGACACTCTTCTCGAAGCAGCTGATGACACGGGCATTGATGAGGTTGTATTTTAAGTCTTTTAGGAGGTTCTGTTCGAAGGCGAGACCCAAAAAGAGAGACATATCGACAAAATGAACAATTGAAAACCTACCTTTGATTGCATATCCCTCAGCAACATGTTTCAACGCCCTCAAACTCGCAAATTGGGTGGAAGCCTTATTAACCTAAGACCTTTCACTGCTGGACAAGCACTCACTGAACCCTCCACAAAAGTAATACAACTTCACCAACAGCAAGTACGCCGCCATGACGATAGTTGGCTCATTGGGATTGTTTGTAATAACATTCCGGAGTTCTCCTTCGGCTCGGCGGAGGTATTCGCGATGATTCGTTCGGGGTTTGCTTGTTTCTGCAAGAATTGAACAACTTTTTATAAGAAGAACAAAATACTGAAGTCACTTACCTTGAGTACTCGCATACTTTTCCAAAAACGTTTCCAACAGCTCGCATTCAATCAGATGCAGCTTTTCGACAACTCCGGATTTGGATCGAATCGACGAAAGGTGCTCGCTTAAGCGTGTCCAGTTGCACTCGCCCCGGCATTCTCCAGATCTAAATGCGGACCACATAAACAGACCTTGAGCAATCGGCTCACACGGGAAGTACTTATACTAGTTGAAACGGATTTGGATAGGACAAAAAACTGAGACAATACCATATCTAAGACTTTTCCCGAAATATTAGCTGTTATCTCGCCTTGAAGGCCCGAGAAAAATGCCGTCAAAGTTCGAAAATTTGAATTTTCGGAGGGTCATAACTTTTTTTAAACAGGCCAATTGTTACGCTGTTTTGAAGGAGGTGAAGCCCTACCAAAGCCTACAAATGCAAAAAAATTTTTTTAATCTATTGGAACATAAACTTTTTTAGATATAATCGTTCAAAAATTCATGAATTTCAAAGTATTATTACTCAAATTTGTATCTTCCAATGGACTTGAATTTTTCAGCATTTTTCAGGGAGTGCTATTTCAGTTTTTTGTCGTATCCAAATCTGTTTGAACTAGTATAAGTACTTCACTTGTCAGAGCCAAATCTGCGCCTATCGACGAGGAAAAGCGAAACAGCAGATTGCCGAGCTCGAAGAAGCAAACCGTCGAATACCAATACCAAGGCCTTTTTGGCTGACACCAAAGTTTTTATCAGAAATGGTACACTCAACATTTCTTTACAGATAAGACTTAAATTTCTTAAGAATGTGGTATATACTATGCTGGATGCAAACGCCCGCCAATTTCCCGCAGAACGGTTTGTTCATATTTAGGATGACAAAGGAGAATTGTAGACGGTTTGATTCACGATTATTAGTTATTATGCGATCCCAACATTCGATTTGCTTAAATAAAATTGTCAGAGGATGCATCCGCTGTATGCGTGTCAAGCCAGTTGAAGCTATTGTTATCTCACACGAGCAAGTACATCCAAAAAAATCACTCGATCGCGCGAAGGATAACGTTCTGATTTATTTTTATGTTTTTAATGCAAACCAAAAAAATTTGCTTTTACATCCACAACAAAAACCAATGAAATAAAAACAAATGACATAAATATAAACGGTAAAAAAAATGGTATCCAACTTAGAAACGAATTTTCCGGCTCAACATCATTCATAGAATAACAATGCCGCCGTTCACACCCTATTGGGATTTTAGGCGCACTTATTTCACAAAACGATGTTTCAGGTGTACTGTTTTTAGGAATGTATAGATATTCGTCATCAAAGTTGATTGTAATATGCAAACAAGGTGACGGATAATCGCAACCTTCTTCGTAAACGATGTCTTCGGGATAGGGAACATTTTCAAAGTGTTCACTTAAGAACGTTTGAAGTTTTGTGAGCGAATAAGATTCTTCAAAATTGTCCATCCGAAGGAAAAAATTAAACTTCGGGTGCTGTGCCTAAAAACCAAGTAAATTATAAACGTTTAGTACTAATATCGGCTAAAAAAAACTCACCTTAAAAAAGTAGTAGAAGTCCGTGGGATCAACATCCAAGAAGTCAATGCCAGCAAGAATTTCAAGATAGCTGATACCTTTAGCTTCTTTTAAGTCATTATGTATCCAATTACGTGAAAATGGAAACGACGAAAATCTTAATGATCGAGGAAACGGTAACATGCTGCAAATTTCAACAGCACTGAGTGTAGAATTGACGCTGCCTTCAACTTCTAGAAGACGAACGACTCCATTGCATTTTGGATCCAAGTGTTCCAGAACGGAATCGATTAACTCTTTAGTAATAGAACAATGTTGAAGCGTTATTGTGCCACTAAAATAAACGTTTGCAAATATTTTAATTGTATTAATAATATTGGTGCAGTTTTGAAGTCTAAAATTGTCGGTCACAAAAATCATATCTGCCGCAGGTTTACAATGAATGTTGCTGGGTTCTTGAAACCGCCGTCCTTCAAATACGTTATCACTTTGGCAATACAAAAGATATTCCGCTTCGACTTTTTTGATAAGTGGTTGCAATCCATAATAATAAGGGGCAGCGTTTTGAATATTGTATGCTTCTATGGGGGTACATAAATCACGAAGGCGTTGACGAAGTCCGTAGGGAAGACATTCTAGAGGATACGGCATTTTAAAATAAATTGCTGACACTGGTAAGTAAAGATTGCAAATTGCAATGCACGATACAAGGTAGTGCAACGCAAAAACAATGAATGAGGAAAGCGACAAAGGGTGTTGGTCACTGAGCAACAAGATGAGAAAAACGGGTATGCATGAGAGTATAAATACGGTAAATGTCCGTCATTCCTGTTTTTGCGCTGCTACTACTGCATACACACACGGCCTATTACTAATAAAAGTTGCATGTTTGCACAAATCAATACTGCCTTTATTCTACGGGTTACCATGCAGGTGAAGAAAACGTTAGATAAAGTTCTCCAACAATAAATGCAGGAGTATTGCGTATTTCATTGACTTGATAACACTGAATCGAATATCTATATTTTTTGACAAAAACAACGTCTGTAACCTTGTAAGTTTCGATAGATTTAGTAGTATCTTTAGATGCAAATTTTCGATGTTACATTTAGTTTATTTCATAGGTGATGTACAACTATCATAAAATTTGCAAACAGAAAAAAACAATGAGCCACCCGTCATCGGACGTGAATATAAAGGCATTGCCTAACAGTTTCAAAGCGCCCACATTGTGGACATATTACTTATTACCGATAAAATTACTATAGTTCCTGGGTCTTCTTGCTTGCGGGGTACTTGACGAACGGCCGACGGGCGAATTTGCCGACCTGTCGTATTCTTTCAATGGTGGCCGCAGATTTCCGAAGGAGTTCCAATTCGGCGCTGACGTAGGTCAGAATGAACTCGTCGACGGTGTCTTCAAAGTAAATCACTGCCAATTCTTGGCGGAGTGAAGTTTCGAGGCGCTCGAAGGGGTTGAGGTGGTATTCGACGAATTGGTTGATTTTCTAGAAACATTGGTTTTCAAAAAAAGCAGTTTTTTGTATCCATAGTTCACATACCTCGACATACATCGGCGATGAGAAGTTGTAGTCCCGAGCAACCACGGACAACCAGCCATTAAACTCGTAGTCGGAATCGATGTATTTTTTGAACTGTGTCTTCTGGGAAAAGAGTTCGTTGACCAGTTCATATACACGCCTTCCAGGGAACCGGCAACCGTAGACATAACCCGGCTCGTATTTGGCATCACATTGAAGCATCTCGGTAGACCACGGGTAGGATCCGTGGAGGGGACGTGCTTCGTTGAGTGTTTCAATGCTCATCGCGAGGGTCGGCAAGTTGACGGGTAGGAGCTCCGTCATGATGGCCAAGTGGTCGTAGCGTGACCAGCCGGTTATGATCAACCCCTGGAAAGATATATATACAAAATTATCATTACGTATTGGCAGTTTAACCAACCTCAAAGACTTCAAACTCCTGATAAGCCCGATTCATCTGGGTGACCCAACTTTCATGATTCTTGATATAATGCATCGGATTCGACCGATATTGCATAGGGCCATCGGCACCCTTAATCGCAGATGAACCCCAAACCCGCTTGAACGGTTTCAGGGCCAACCAAGCGCTGAATGGCAGATAACTGTCCAAATCCTCAGCATACGACCAAAGAACGGGTTCAATGACATCCGTCATTTTGTAGTATCGTAAATCCTGGCCATTGGCATGGGCAAACATATCGTGCCAAGCTAAGACATCCACATTATGGGTATCTTTGATGTAATGAGCGGTTCGAGCAATGTGCCACAGAATGGTGCGTTCCTTGGAGCCGTCAATTGCCATACGCTTCAAGGTGGCATTGCAGAAGCCGACCTGGAACGCTTCATCTGCACCCATATGGAAGCGCTTCATGCCGAACTTCTTATGAACAGCAGCGACTTCATCGACCATTTGTTTGATAAGTTTGAAGGCTTCATCGGCAGCAAAGCAAATAACCTTAAGATAGTCAAGTCACGTCAGTTTATATATATTTCATCCATACCTGGGGATATCGCTTGTCCTCTCTTAATTCCATGAACTCTGGCAGTTTGAGAATCCATTCTAGATGTCCAAATGTCTGCACCAATGGAATGACTTCAAGACGATGGCTCTTCGCTGATTGCAGAATCGATTCAATGTCAGCCATGGAATAATGGTTGCCATTGATAGCGTCGGCCAGCTTCCCAGTATAGGGAAACATGTCTTCCCATTCTATCAGGACACCAGTCAAGCCAAGACGGTTGAAGAAAGTAAAGAGTTCGTTGTAAAATGTAGGCTTATACGGTGCTCCTTTCAGATCGAGGTGGATTATCTTGTTCAGTGGAACGAAGTTGTTTCGAACAAGCTTTGGATAGACTTGACCCGCAATCAGATCGTCATTGGTTGCGGCGGCTGGGGCTGCCAGTACTCTTTGTGAAGCGGGTTCAGCGGCAGCATTAGCAGAAAGCCCTCTCTGGAAATAAAAATATATACAATGTTCTCGCTATTTTTCCAGTTTTAAACTTACAATCTGTTCATCATGGAGTTTCTGAAGAGGTTTATGCAAATCAAATTGAGGGTTTTGATTATCATTATCCACAGAATCTTGGCTTAACTGTGAAGCGACCAGTGTTACCGTGAATAACGCTGCCGATGCGTACAACAAATTTGTGAAACAGGACCGAGGAGTCACGCGGAAGAAGCGTCGAACGCCTCGTAAGAATGTGACCATTGTTTGAGCTTTACGATGGTTTGTTTAGAACATATCTGTAATCAATGCAAAATTTAGACAGTTTCTAAAACCACAATACAACGTCGAAAACACGTTGAAACAGTAGTAGGTCAACTCCCACAGTCGTCGCGTGGGACTCGTCGCCATGGAATCTCGACAGTTTTGGAATACACCACCCGACAAACATGAGGACTTGCTGCGTGCCGGTCGAAAACCAGATTTCCGGATGGCAGTCTCATGATTAGGGCGGGGGATGGCTTCATGAAAGTCCATGAACGCCCAAACTGCAGGCCGTGCGAATAAAGTTGCGCCTTGAATAAATGAAGACGCATCGGAAAATACGCATATTTGATTTGTACTGCCGGAAGGATTCAAAAATGTGATAATGAAATGTTTACACTGTTTCAAAGGGATCGGCAGAATTGTATTTTGCAAACAACTTCACGCCAATTTGTTTTTAAACTTTGGTTTGACAGCTGCAATTCAAAAATCCGCTTTCGAAAGATGCCCGCGGTTTTTCGTTGAAAAAGTCGAAAAGGGAATGCCGACAAGCATCTTGGCTTACTTAATTCATGTCCGACAGAACGCGACGAGAAGAAGAAAAAGAAAACAGCTGAACAGGGTACATTTTCGTACAGCCCAAGGACACCGATGCTGTCAGCCGTTTATCTCTGGGTCATGGTAACTTACTAATTGAGAAGCAATTTCAATAAACCGAACACTGCCCAAACTGTCAGCAGAAGACGCGCGTTAATAGAGATGTGGATGGGAAGTTGGTCGTCGGGAAAGAAGAGCCTCAAGGCGGCCAGTCCAACCCGAATAAATGTGGCGCGTGCGGTCAGAGGCCGCTGGCGGGGCCGGCGGGATGGATAGTCGACGACGTGCTGCCGGCGGCCGTTCGATCGTTAAGGGTCGGGTCGCTGCTGTCACGGCCATTAGAAAGCCGAGAAGAGATTTTTGAGCCTAAGAAAACAGGGAAGATGTTTTTTTGGGCGAGAACTTTGCAGACTAGAGGCTACTATGTACCAGCTATCCCGTAATTTATGACATCATTTGTTATCCGTTTAGCCCTTTGGAGTTTCTTGATAGCCGTTTCATGAATAGGAAGAGTGCAAATGTTCGAAAAAAACTAATTGTGTCCTTGACACGCTAGGGTAGTCAGTTTTTCCCTTCTTGGATCATACCCAAATAGGCCGCAGAAAGCTGCTTATTGCAGTTCATCAAATTTTTCAAATGGGTGTGACAGAGAGTGCAAAAGCAACAAAAACACAGATAAGGTTGCCTATTTCAAGGCGTCGAACTTTCTCCTAACAACCCTGCGGTTCCGGCTGTCAACCCGTACAATTGGTCAACTACGCAGTCGCTACAACAGTTTAACAAGGCCAACTTTAAGAAGCCCTTGTTGGGTCGAGTGTTGTTATTTCCTGGCAGTAACTCGTCTCCCTCAAAACGACTGCAACAATGCCATCGACGGTCTTCACCCTTGT
>KB455127.1:519987-541147 GCA_000341325.1 Panagrellus redivivus
GGCAGTAACTCGTCTCCCTCAAAACGACTGCAACAATGCCATCGACGGTCTTCACCCTTGTTGCTGCGTTAATAGCCGTTGCCCTGGGCGTCGACAGCGTGTTCACATGCAAGAATATGAATGATGAAGCAGTTGACTGGTAGGTTTTACTGGGGCCTATGGAATTGAAGGATGAAAATACCAAAAATTTGAAGGTACATGTTTTACAAATATCCTCGACAACGAAATGGCCAATACACGGATCCCAAACTCGGAACCGGCGCTGCTTTCATGTACATGGACAGCGACAAGCCGGATTGGATTTATCCGACCCAACTTCTTAATGAAACTAACCACGCCCTATGGTTTACATTACAACAGTTTTATGAGAACAAAGACAATGTGCAAGTAGGAACAAAGAAATTTGAGACCCCCGGAAAATCTCTTTTTGTAGGACAATTTTTACATTCTGTATAATGATGAATTTCCAAACAGCACGATTTGGAGCCCTTCGTCGGGTCATCAAAAAGGGGTCGCATTGTTCGACAAACAACAAGGATTTTGGCTAATTCATTCGATCCCGAAATTCCCAGCCAATCAAAGCTATAATTATCCGCCAACCGCCTACGAATATGGCCAAATGGGCATTTGTATTTCACTTAGCTATGCCGACAACTTAGCAAAAATAGGTCAGTTTAAAAAGCTTTAAAATTGAATGGACGTCCCGCACCCGCCACCTGACCAACCAAGCACAAAATGCTGAAATGGAAAGAAAAATGGCATCGCTTCGCTTATATGAAAAAAAGCTAGTTTGCAATCGTCTTTGGTGGTGCCTAGTTCGACTCCGGACTTGCTTCGAAAATACATTCGAATGTAAAAGACACAGCGTCGCATCCTTTTTGGCGATACTGATGGGAAATTATTTTCATTATTTTGGGGGACGTTCTTATTGAAGACTCCCCGGACACGATACAGGGCGCGTTTTACATCATAGCAATTTCCTGAGGGGTTAAAAATGAAAAATTGGTATCGTTCAAGACTAAATCCAAGACAGGACAATGCGAGACATTCATCATTATTGCTAATAGGCATGCGTTCAGACTGAATGACACGTTTTTGCATTCATTGAAAAAACCGCGCATTCCAAAGCAGAAATAATTTACTGCAGTTTGAGGGGAACTCAATTGAACCTATTCTTGAGCATTGAACGCAATTGAATTTTAGCCAGACAATTATTCTTTACGCAGCCCTTTGTCTACACAATGAATGTTCCAACAGCCATTGGTACAGATATTCCGCAATGGATTGAAATTTTGAATGGTGGACATCAGTTAATTCAACCATTTGGTAATTACCTCACATTGAAGACATTGAAAGGCGAAGTGTTTTGGCACTTTGCCAAGACAGGTCTCTATGGAAAAGGTTTGCGTTATTAGCTCTGAAGTTGTTGTTTTCATCTTGCAGTTTTTAGACATATTTTATGATTTCATTTCCAAAACATTTGCTACTGATTTGTATGTTCAATCGTGGACGCATACTGCGTGAGTTTTTTAGTTTCGAGACTTTAAAAGAGTAATTTTGCTTTTAAAGACGCGGTAACAATACCAACAACTTGAATTCGACATGTACACCTGGACCGTACAAGGTGACGTACAAATCCTTACAAAAGTTCTAAACTAATTGCGCGGTTTTAAGGTTTTTGATGCCGACAACATCGAAACACCTTTTTACAATTTCACATCATATCGTGATCACTCAAAATATGCGATAGCACATTCACCGTACACCCCCTTCCCATACCTCTGCATTGCTGATAATAACCGACAGGTATGGTACAATTTGAAAAAACCGTTTCCATAAAAGAAAATCTAATGTTGTGTGCTACATGTCCTAAGAAATGTTTTAAACGCTACCAAGACTAAACCACAATACATTATGAGTAGTTATTACATCGTAAATGTCTATGTGTTTTCAGGTAACGCAAACACATCGCGGAGGTGGAGCATTATGTCTTCTGAATACAACTGTCTTTTCTGTCTTCAGTAAACTTATCGCAACTGCTTATCCATGTAAAAAATAATTTATAATTATGTTGAAAATTTAGTTATAAAGATTGGTTAACACAGTTAAAAAATTGAAAAGTAAACAATGAATAGCGATAACAAGATCAAATGCAGTTTCAACAAGTCCATTCAGAAAGGTGTCAAGGTACAAGACTCGAATAATCGTCTAGCACATTTATTATGTTTTCAAGTACCTGAACCACATTACATTAGTTGTTTTAACCGAATGATTAACGTTAATGTGCTTTCAGGTCGCACAAATGCACAGCAAAGGAGGAGTCATGTGTTTCCGAAACTTGCTTCTCCTTTCCGTTCCAGTAAACCGATCTTGACGTCTTAACCGCTTTTTACTTCCGTATTTAAGTTTTGAAATTTGGCTTTTAGCAAAATTTAAAGACTTTTTCAAATAAATACTTTTTTGCCATTGATTAAAGGGTTGTTTGTAAAACTAAGTCCAACTGCACATTGATAGTTACCCAAAAGATACAGTTTTTGAATGTCTAAAAAAAGATGACCTCTGGCCATGAAACATCATACTTATAATCTTCTGCAGAGTTTTGTGAATGAAACAAATTACATGTCATTAAGTTGAAAGTAACATGCAGTTACCTTTTACAGATTAGTATTATTAGTATTTCGAAACGGTAACCTAAAAATACAATACTTTAAGTTGCCTACAATGTCATGTAGCAACGTTGAGGAGAAGTTTTCCGTAGTCAAGGTTGAAGTTTTTCATTGACATCTCTAAGAAGCAGATTTCAGGCACATCCCTCCTGCTGAGCTGCATAATCATTGGTTTTTAAAGCCCAATTTATACGTTCTTTAAAATGTAGACTTTTTTAGTGCAAATATTTCAAGATTTTTAAAATTTTCCCGTTTACTGACCCTAAAAAGATGCGCGGGGGAGGCTGTCTGCGTGGTTACATTTCACAGACATGTTTTTACAAATATCAGTCTGTAACTTTTTCTCATAATTAAATCCCGGCATAATAATGCTGTTTAATTGTTTGTTATTGTAATAACCCACTGATGTTTTGACACACTTTGGAACTTTGATTTACCATCGTATTCCTTGTTTTGTGTTTTCATAATTTTATTATTTCAATTCTCCGAAAATGAGTGGCGTACACAAAGAAAATTAAAATTAAGTTTGCGCCTGCTAGACATTCCTATTCTTTATAGATAGAATGTTTACGTAGCAGATTTTTGCAGAGCTTGGTATTTTGCAAGCCAATATTAAGCAATAATGGTTAGAATAGGCCACCATGTGCATAGTATACCCCACTAGGTTTCATTACGAAAGCAGTAATAGTAACTCATAATGGGCTCAATTTTCACAGGAAAATCCATCTTGCAAGTTTTAATGAATCCAGTACCATATTTTTGTTTACCAAAAACGAAAGTCTTACTTTGGGAGTTTTTCTGTTTTCATACGTGCCCGATAAAAACACGACGACGGTTAAAATCCGAAAATCCGTTAGGAATTCACCTTTGCGGTCAAAACATCTTTTCCTTATTCTGATGGTACAAAAACACTTTGCGGATTTGTTTTTGCAGACCATAACAAGGTTACGGTTCTATTCATCAGAATCATATTAGTACGCGCAATTGAAAAGATGCTTGATTTGTTATGTCGGAAAGAAGGCGCGTCAATTTATATATTTCCTGTGTTCCTGCGCTTCACGATTTCACTACTATGTCCGTTCCACTTTTAAAAAACAAATTCCCTAAACCAAACTTCAGTCCGGATGTTTTGGCAAAACAAAAACACGGAGCTGATATAAAGTTAATAAACCAAGGGAGCAGACGGCTGTCGTTCATTGTTTTACATCCAGTTGAATGGATCACAACATGGTTTTCTTATCTGGAGGCACGTTCTGTTTTTCGCCAGACTTGTTTTATAGCGAAATAGTAAACGTAATTACTGATTTTGGGGTTAGCTGATCAAAAAATAGTTTGTAATTTATGCACTGATTGCATACAGTTCATTGAACAGTGTGTCCGACTTTTTGACTGTATCCCTTCCGCGTCGTGTTTTTTGGAAACAACCACGATTAATTGCATCAATAATGAACAGATTTTTGCGTTAACGGTTTGTCAGTGTGCAACGTTCATCAGACTGCTAAACCAACAGCTTTTCCGGACGGGGGTGTTGATCAAACATTTGACTCATTTGGTTTTTCATCGTTTAATTCCATCAGTACAGCTATGCTGGAAGCTTCTGCTCCACTTGCACCTTTCATTTTTGTTTGATTGAGGTATGTTGACGAATTGTCAGTTAAAGGTGGAGAACACGGCTTTGTGATTAGGCTGCCACCCGTGGGCCATCATATCACCGACCAGATTTCGAGCGTTCATTGTGACAACGCCTGTCCTTGTCACTAACCAAGTGAGTGATGATACCACACAAAATTCACTCTATGGTCTTGTTCACGAGTGCCTAGGACAACACTCTGCGGTAATTAAATTAGCCTAAAACAACATTCGTGCACGGATCGCGACTTTTAGTCTCGCCCCTTAATGCCGTCAGTTGATATCCGCCCCAAAGCGTGTACACCGGGGACATATATAATATATGTCGTCATGGTGTCGCTTTCATTTACTAATGCCACGCACATGCCCACGTCTAGTTTGTTTTGTTTTGATCGTTATTGATAGATGGCTATAAACTATTGAAGCTTTCAAAATCATGGCCATGACCGCGTTTAACCTCGCATTGAACCCACATATGTTTTGATTCTGCCATGCGCTTCCATACTTGTGAAACCCTCCATGCTTAACAGCTCCATTCCGAAACTTGATACCCAAACATGCTCCACTTCACGTTTTACTTTTTTGGGCCTTCTAATAATGTAACCACATCCATATGCTCGGGATAGGTAGAAACATGTGTAAATAGACGTGCTACAGTTAAAAAAATACTCACGTTATGCTTGTTGTCCAGACTACCTGGTTTCTGGCCCTTCTTTCTATCAAAACGACAATAAGACTGCAATCTGTGCGCGCTAATGAGCTTGTGTTTGATCGAGACGAACGCTGAGCCTGCCCTTTAAGCTTTGAAAACAAAATTTAGCACATTTACGTATGTCATTCACTTTTATTTGCCCTTTTTGCATTATGACATTTATGATTTATCATCTCAAACTCATGTTTATATGACAACTGTAAATTATATTTTGTTTTTTGGCGATTTATTTTTATCCAATAATTTTATACAGCAGTTCGACATGTAAATGAATGATTTACATGACCTTTTTCATGAATGAAACTAAAATCACAACTTCCGTAAATTTATAATTCAGTTTTGCACACCTGAAATGTTAAACGCTGACATTTAATGTAGCGTTTTTTTAAGTCCTGCACATTTAAAGATTGAAATACAGAAGCCGACAGATTTGTCTAACTTTCTTATTCATGCAGTATGTATTTTATCAAATTTTGCTCACTTCACTTACTCTGGCCAAAATAAGTTGACAGTTCAGAATGCGTGGGACTAGGCTATGTCAATGCTTATTTTGATGGCAATGATAAACCACGAACAAGTAAAGATGCGGAACTTGGCGGACGATCTTGTTTTCTTTCATATGCCTGAATGCAATGCATTCATACAATGCTTATTTTGGCGTTCAATGCAATAGTGGCTTTTTATGAGAACAAAGTTCCTGTCATATTTTTCGCAAACTTCTTTTCTAAAAGATCGAATCGACTCATGAATGTAGCATTTTGACATGTCATCGGGTTGTTGTCACGAATAAATGTAATTTACACTTTTTCGAAAGATTAAATACCATGTTTAAGCTTTCCGGATTTGGACTGAGTCAGGCATGAATCTTATACAGTTTCCATTTCCTATGCCAACTTGCTGATTGGGTTTTCGGGGTAATTTCTCTTGCCCGTTGTTTGATGCTATGAATCAACGTCGCAGAATTCAATTATACGTAGAATGCCCTTTATTTTTAGACATCCGCTGACCTATCTTCAATGATTCTGCAGGAAAAATTAGATTGTAAGCCGCACCCCGCAGAATTCGGTTTGATTACAGACGTAACAGACAGCAGAGGTGATTGGATTATCTCTTGGCATGATGTTGCATTTCTAATGGCGAGTCATGACTCTGCAGAGGATTAATACACGTTCACTTTCACCCTCTAAACTGGCCAAATTTAGGATCTTATGGTTTCGCGTAAGAGAGAGGGGTGTCAAGGCAGCACGTGGATAAACTCCCCTTGTGAACCATCTTCAAGTTCTAAGCTTCTGACTGCTGTCGTTTCTGCTGAGTGCCGCTGGCGACGATGTTGTCGTGCTAAGGCGGACCGCACTTCGTTTCAGTACTTCGTCAGCACAACCAAAATTTATTTAGAAAAAGTGCGTCTCGAACAAGAGTGTGTTGGCCCTCATTGGCATCCTTGTTTCTTTTGCACTTTTTTCCATGTCATCGATACGAAGACACCTTCTGTGCGTTTAAACTTTAGATTTACTGTTTTTTATGTTTGCAATTGATGCCCCTGGAGCGAAAGCAATCTCACTACATCTCAACATCCATCTTTGTTAGCGTTCCTCTCAAGACTTGAAGGCTGGAACAATCAAATGACGTTGCCGAAACGGCTGAGTTCAGTTTGAAACGCCTTTCTATTAGAATACTGAATAAAATACTGTAAAAGCTTATTTCATGTCAATCTTTTAACGACTCTCGTCAGTTTTGCTATTTGACTGACTCTTTTACAATCGTCATCCCATAAAATATGTTTGAAATGTTACACTGCACCATTTCAAGCGTTCTTTATCACTAAAACTTGTCGCACTTTATGAAGAAGCATCATTTTTCATTTCAATGTACCCCACAAAAACAAAACGGGTGTCAATATCGTCCTTTAACCGTTATCACTCCCTTGAGTTTGAGTCCACCCCCGAACAGTTTGACGCATATTTCAGTTTCGTTGTTTTTTGGAACATTGAGTAAAGCGGGTTACATAAACGAGAAACCCCAGAAGCGTCGTTGCGCGTTAGTTGAAAAATCCATTCCGTCGAAGCATTCTATGAGTTTTTGCTTCTTTCAAACCCTCCTTTTCACATTCAAAACTTGAAAAGAGGTACTAAACGTCGTATCGGGATGTTCGGGTGTGGTCATTCAGACGCCTACAGCTAAGGGTTTGCCTAGTTTCCATTTATATTATTCCTGTCGTCTGACAAGAGGCAAATGAGACAAAGTCATCGAAGTTGTAACAAAAACCGTCACTTTTTGAATTACATTTTGCAACAATAGTGTGTAGAAAAACGTTTGAGTTAGCACAACAAAATGCTAGCCTTAAGAAGGCTCTGGAGAGGTATTAATTTTTGAACAACTCTTCTGCAAATGCGGAACTGCCGCATAACGAAGGACACTGAATGAGGCTGTTCGTGAAATCCTGAGAAACGGCGTCCTGCATCGTGTGATTGGTTCTATTTGAACGCTTTTTGGTTTTCCAAAACTTGTAAACTAACTATTAAAGTTAAGTCAGTCTAAGTTGTTTGTAGTAAATACTATTGAATGTTTATTTTTTTTCTTCTGCGATAATTACTCGCACGCTTTACGGATAACTTTGGAACGCTATCAGCTCTGACTATTTCCGTGACTACTCATTTTCAAATCCAATTTTAATGCTTTTCTTTCTGCAGACTAGACTTTCATTCACGCTTCTGTTTCATTGCGATGCTACGGTTTTAAAGCATGAGCTTTTTCACAGCTATAGATGTGAAACAGCATGCCGCGGCCGATAAAGCTAAGCTATGGCTTTTTTGTCGGTCTCCGGTCTGTCCGTTTACCTAATTAAACGGTTCGCCTCATTTTTTTTATATTTTTGGGCATGTAACGTTATGTTCTCTTTCATCTCAATCAACACAGACGCCTTAAAATAGGCATATTGATGTTCATGCTTCTTTTTAGGGCTCATATTGCTTCCTAAAATTAGTTTGCTTAATGCCCCGATTACCATTGATCCTCCAAATGGCATACACTGTCCATCAATCATTGATGCTAGTTACTTCGAGACTATGAAACCCATTGTGTAGGCAAATTTCCGCCGTTCTTCGATTTGGTTCCGTGCGCTTTCAGCTCCCTATGCCGAAGCATAGGAAAGCCTTTTTTATTAACCTAGTGCTGCATTCCGTTGAGCCACGGCAAAAAAGAAGGAGACAGTGGCGCGACGATGCGATTTATAGCCGCAAACCTGATACTGGAAAAAAGGGGTAATAATAACAAAGCTTACTACCAGGAAACTGATGCGGCGCCTTCAGAGCTTCCAAATTGGCAAGCGCAGACGTATGCATCCTCGTTTTCAACGTGTTTCTAGTCTCTTAGTTAGGATGATGAGCGGAAGTATGCAGGTCATAGACAACAACTGTTTTACAAAGCGCGATTGTCGCCACTTTTTTGCGTGCGATTATTGTTGCTTTACGCGATATTCGCACTTTTGAGTGTTAGAAGTTATGTGTTAAGTGCTTTTTTCCGTCCATTCATTTCTAGTATAGTCCAGCAATATACTAACCATAAGGATACAACACGTATTTCCTAATTTCCGAATTAATTTTTTTACAAACTTCCCCTTCCTGAAAATTTATTCGTTTCCGTTTGAGCTTCATCCTTGGTTAATTCATTTACCAATTTTGCTGAGCCACATGCTAATCGTTGATACTTTGATGTACTTAGCTAATGCTATTATCTTTTATGTATGCCGTTTGTATTTAAAACTTTTTTTCTGTCCTGAAAGCAACAAAAACACATTTTTTTCGGTGATCACTCCGTTGGAAGTAGTCCTATTGATCATCTAATGACATCCATTACACAGCTGGGAGGGGGGCTGTTGTTGTGAACCATTGTGGAACACGAAATCTGACGGTCATTGTCCTTTCTTAATGCAACTTGTCTACTCGGATTGTATTCAGTGACGGGACCGATGGAATACTGTCATGACAGTGCCATCCGGAGCCGACACGGCGCCACATAAACATATTCGCACACAATGCGATGTCAATCCGGCTTTTCTGTTTTTTTAACCGAATATGTACGCTAAAACGGTATGCTTTGAACGAGAAAGTCCAAAATGAGAATGAAAATTTTGGACAATGTGCACCTAACCATGCATATTGGGAAAGGCACGCAAGAATTGCTTATTTTGGTCAGAAAGTTTTTCCTTGAAATATTTGTCGTGATGTGTTTTTTCATGGAATTCTGATCGATACGTGCCGTTTAAAGATTTGTATTATTTTAAATACCCCCATTATTCCAATTAGCCATCGAAATGACACCCCACAGTATTGTATTAACCAATTTTAAGTTATACTTTTAAAACGCACGAGATCCCCATTTTCACGTGTATAAAAACAACAAAATAGAAGCGTATTATAAATGCGCTATACTTCGCGCATAAGTATGTGCATGCATTCAAGCGTTTCCTGATGCTTATGCCAATTTTGCACTCTTTGCAGTTTTTGAAACGGATAAGCCTCGGTTGGATACGTGTTCACAGCCAATAGGGTTTCCGTAGATTTAAGCTTGTTGTAGGGTTTTTTGAAACCAAACCGAACGCAAATTTTTAAATCTGTTACGTTTTTGCTTTTATTATTTTGATAATCTATTTCTAAGCGACCGTCGACGCTTTTTTGCTAACTTACAAACTGAAAAAGGGCACCCCTGAACTTGAAAGTCCCGTTTTTCTCTACCAGAGTACATTTTTTAGGTTTAGCCTAAGGCAATAAACATGTGCAAAATCAGTCGGACACGTTTCAAAAAAAGAGCAATCCCGCTATATCGTGCTAGATTCTAATAAAACGTTTATTGAAAACTTTGTTAAAGTGCCTGCCCATTCGTGTGAAAACGATATACCAAATAACTTTTATTGTTTTTGTGTTGGTATACTTATGATGAAGTTGGTACAGTAAACCCAATTATTGTGAACTTTTTGCTGATAAGCCCTTTTTGCAGTTTCTTTTTTGTGTTTGCTCGCGGTACCGGAAACTTGTGATAATTATTATCCTGATTTTTTGTACTTTTTGTCGATCTAAAAACGCAATGGTACTCACACTTTCTTCATACTACACTTCATAAATGCTGTTAAAATTTCAGTTCTTTGCAAGACTTTTTTAATCCCCTCGACTAATTTTATCCTTGATACGACGTATGTAATCCAAAAATACGACGTCCACGTGTAATGTACTTTTTATAGCATCTATGACAAGTTTCATTGTCCGGTGTACGCCCCTGTGCGATGTTAGACTGATTAACAGAGTTTTTCCCCCTACATTAACATGATTTGCAACAGTGCCATGTATGTTGCCTACGGGTTTGTCCGAGTATGTTATATGATTACAAGGAGACCCAGCTTTAAAGAAGTTAGCTATCGTCATTCCATCTCGTCTCGAACGACTATTTTCTCTTTTTTGACTTTTGTTGTTAGCCGTATGCTTAAACCTTAAACCAATAAAGGGGATAGGAACTGAATGAGTTCTCGGTACGGATCTCTTCAAGTTGAGGTTAAGTCTTACAGCCCCTCGAAAAAGTTGTACGTATTCTCTGAGATGTTTTTCATTCAAAACGCGTGCCATATACTGCCATTCTGGATGACTGAACTTTGAATTGTAAGTGTCTTAAGCTCATCATAATTACTGGGCACTTGGTCAAAACACAAGCGACTAGCCGTATCCATAGCCTATCCCTCAGCGAAGGCCGATGTTTGTAACTTCTGAGAAATGTTTGCGTAGGCATCAAACCACCCCCAATTGGCACGAAAATCAAGGTCAGCCATAATAAGTTCTTTAATACTGCCCAGACAATTAGAGTCAGCTTTGTCTTTACGGAGGGCGCTGCAAGTGACAACTTCCTGGTGCCCCTGTCCTGTAGTCCATAAAGTCTGACATGCTGTGGGCATGTTGCCCAACGTGGTTTCGGCTGAGGTGGCTTCCCTACATCCATTCAAAAAAGTGAACTATTTAAAAGTTTCTCGAAGTTTTTAAGTCAAAAAGTAATCATTGACGTCGAGATAATGGAAATCACGTCCTTTTTCAATTACCCATTGTCTGAAACGTCTGTTGGCATCACGCATTGGCGTCGACGGCATCCATGTAGGGTTTGCCCTATACGGAAACTTTTACAAATAGTTCGTCTCCGGCAATCCTTTGCTCATGAGAAATACAACCTGTCCTTACATTAGTGCAGATTCAATCTCGCAGTTTCGGAAAAACCATCATTAAACATTATCTTTTTTGCTGGGTAGTTGCCGGAAATCGAAGCTATTTTTGGGTTGCAACCGAGCAAATCATTGTCGACCTTTTCTGGAGCGTCTTCAGTTTTCCTTGCACTTCTTACGTACCCCCGTGTGAACTTGATGCTGAAGGGTAAAATTGTGCTCCCACGAACCGTTGGGATTGCGATTTGAAGCGCAATCGTCGTGGAGCCTCTTTTCAGGGCTAAGCACGGCACGGAACACGATTTTCATTGAGAGCAACATTCCTGACGACGTTGACGATGCCAAAAGCTTGACAAAAAATTGAAGACGCGTCAAAAGTTTCGCCTCCTTCGGTGGGCTCCTCATACGTGCAGGAGGCGTCAAGACAGCGCGAGCGGCGCCGCTTGTGTTTGGTCTTCTTTTTTTATTTTGACAGTAGTGAGCGGCTACTGCCCTATTCATTTCGGCACAAGCTTAGTGTTGTCAAGTGCAGATTACTACACTCGAGCATGTTGCGTTCTGCTACACTCTGAGTTTTCAAGTTGTGTGCCAAGACGGGAAGTAAAAAAAAGTTGGGCCCCTTTAAACCCGTTTTACCTCTTTTTGTTATTATGTTGGCTATAATAAAACCCTTATTTGGTATAAGCACCGCCCTCTCAGATTGTTCTGAATTCTATTTACTTCTTTCAAGACTGCGCCTTCCACGTCTTTTCAAACTTCACTCATATGATACGTGAATCCGCTTCAAACCTCTCTCCCCCTAACAAAGATCTAAAAATTCAACGTTCTCATAAATTTTGTCGCCTCATTATTAATATAATGATAGCATTTTTTGTCAATCTGAGGGTGATCCCAGAATACCGTCAACAAAAGGGGCGTGTCCGAGAAAATTGCAACCTCTAGGAACAATTCGCCATGTTTGTTCTGTCTGTCATTTCAAGTCAAGACCCCCCAGGCACAATAGTAGGTCTCGGGGTATAGGAAGTTCACAGCCTTAGGCGGCTTCATCGACGTAATCGTACTATTTACCGATGTTTCTTCCTTGACCTTCGATGACCCGGTTGTGCGTGATGCCGTGTTTACTGAGCGTGATTTTTTTTCTTCGCGACCCTATTGAGAAGGCTATTATACTTTTTTTAAGGGTTACAAAAGAACGGAACGCAGACATCCCAATCCCTTACAATATAGTGTGTGTCTGATGACGCGTCATGGAGGCCGTTCTCGACGGATCTGCTAGCTCAACTTTTGAAGCTTGACAACCCGTAGTCTGACATGAACGACACGATTGACAACGTCGTTGCGGTACTCGATGCCTCCGTCGGCGAGAATGGGTTTGCTTTGTGGCAGATCCTCTGCATCGGCTTCCTCCTTCTGACGCTCATTGTATTCTGCGTCGTGGGAAATCTGTTCGTAATTCTGGCCGTATTGTTGGAACGGGATCTCCGATCTCGGCCCCAATATTATTTAATATTCTCATTGGCAGTCGCTGACCTTCTCGTGGGACTCATTGTAACCCCTTTGGGTGCCTGGGCCACGCTCCGACAAGCATGGTACCTCGGGGTCACGCTATGCGATTTTTGGATAAGTGTTGACGTGCTCGTATGTACATCAAGCATCCTTCATCTTGTAGCAATTGCATTAGACAGGTGGGTCCTCGGGGTCAGACGACTTTATCAAAACAGTCATTATGCATGCATGCCCTTGTTTTCAACTATGCGAACCACGTGTGATTACAGCTGTTTTTGCAGGTATTGGAGTATAACCAACATTTATTATGTGCAAAATAGAACTAAAATGCGCATTGTTACAATGCTAATGCTGGTGTGGATAGTGTCTTTGTTAATTTCGCTTGCACCCATCTTTGGATGGAAAGATGCTCAATTTGTACACCGTGTCGAAGAGCAACACATTTGCCTTATCTCACAACAAATAAGTTATCAGGCATGTTATTACTGATCTTTAACAACAATTTCATTGGCATTTTTACAGGTATTCAGTACAGCAACCGCCTTCTACATTCCACTTTGCGCAATCATCGTTGTTTACTATAAAATTATGAGAGCCGCCAAAAAGCGTTTCCGTCGAGAGCGTGATCGGCGTACGATTAACAGGACATTCAATAACAGTACGAAAAATAAGCCGGGTTTACAAAAAACCACGGTTCGTATCTTTTTCTTTTATGACTGTTGACTCACGCCCTGTTTTTTGGTGTTCCAAGAGCCCTTGCCAAAGTTAATTATATACTTTTTGATCTCCACATAGTTTTATCGTGCCCTTTTAACATTAATACACCTGAATGACATGACATGTATATATTTGGTTTCAATTACAATACTGTAGTTTCAGCCAGCTGCAATGCCGCCCGCCGTAGTATTTTCGCAGGAAATGACCAACAACAGTTCACCGCCCGTGACTGAAAATGGTACCTTTACGGCCAAGGTGAGTCTCGATTGATATTAAACTTTTTGCAATGAGAAAAAAGTGATACGGTCGAATGCATAGCCCGGATGGTTAAACATTGCTTGGCGTTTGGCATACACACCCTCGAGGGCTTATGCAGATCGAAGACTGTGAATGACGAGGCTTGTGCCATGTTTTTTTAATCGGTCTACCAAGTTAGGCGGTGTCACGTTTGGTCATGAATGCAGCGTTCATTTTTTCTGCTTTCAAGCTCATGCGCACTAAAATGTAACCCCATGGTTATGACGTCACAAGAAAAATACAAAAAAAGAAGAAGAATATTTGAGTAGTGCATACGTAGGGCATAAACTTTTTTCGTTTTTAGGTACGTATGGACTCATCACCAAATTCACCTTCTGATGACGAGCGGACGCCTATGCCAATCGGGGACTCCACTTATGAAGCTCCAGTTTGTACCGTTGAGTGTACCCCTGCAAGTGAGTACAAAGAAGCATGCTCCTAATTTTAGTTTTTTTTCACATGACGTCTGTCTATAAAAAGCGAAGCAATTAAAATATGGAAAAAAACCGAAAATAATTTTGCAGCAACCGAGCCCAAGTTTTCGACAAAGGTCAAAACTGTCGGTAATAAGAAGCTGCCGTCCTCATCAGTGGTCACGTCAATGACCCCCAAACGGAAGAAGCGCGTTAAGGAAAGCATCGAAACACGACGAGAGCGCAAAGCGTGGCGAACCCTCGCAATTATCACAGGGACGTTCGTAGCCTGCTGGACACCCTTCTTCCTCGTGTCTCTATATCGACCAATCTGTGGTTGCCACATTCCTCCACTTGTCGAATCCGTAACTGCATGGCTCGGTGAGTGCCATGCGATTGAAAAAGAGGGTTTCGTCCCTCCGAACTTAACTCAACTCAATTACACTTCCTCCGTATTTATAGGCTATCTCAATTCGGCGCTGAATCCAATAATCTACACGCTTTTTTCCTTGGATTTCCGCATGGCTTTTCAACGCATTATCAAACGCATCTGTTTCCTCAAGGACTTTTGATCAACATCTTGTCGAAACATGCATCAAGAGGGGTCGTGTCCGAAAATCTTTCAAAATGTGGTTGCAAGACAATGGTCACGGACTTCTTAAATGACACAACACAATACTTGCGGGTTTAATTTTGTAATAAACAATTCTTGAATTGGTTTTTTTGTTTTCCCACGATGTAATCTTACGTTTGATGGCAAAATTGCGAAGCCGACACTCGATTTCGCTTTTCTATTGCATGTATAAGGTACGAAACGGAATAAACGGATATACTTTCTTAAATGACTGAGGTTTTTTTAGTCGAGTGAAGATGGGTTCTCCCAGGGGGTGACAAGCACAGCGTGGGATTTGTTTGCATGAAACACTTAACGATGCGACACAAATGTCTCAAATAAACCCAACCCGTTTGAGACGGAGTTCTTAGGGACCGTGCTATTTTAATAATCCTCCTTCACCTCCCTTTTGCGTGGTAAACACGATTGAAAGAATTGGCAAAAACATGGAAAGCCAATTGAGACAAAAGCAAATGGAATAGCTAAAATTATGGTTTTATTGTTGTACAAAGAAATGGGAAACGGATCCAATTTTTATAGTGTTAACACGCACCATAGGCATTTCGTACTCCTACCGAATATGTGCTAAAAGTAAGTGCATTGTCGTTATAATAAATATGACGCCTTGTCTGGCCTTTTGTTTTCAACTTTTTTTCTTATTTTAACTGCGTAGCTTTATTGCTTTTGTGAAATGAACACTTTTTTCCAACGATGCACTGTCTCATCCACAACCACGTGGCAATTACTTCCGGCCTTGCGGTTTATTACTGCTACGTATGCAACTATAGCCTAAGGGAACTGTTGCAATTACATGCGTATGTTCTTCCTGGGCAGACTACAGTATTAAAAATCAAGCTCTTTATTTACCCATTGCGTGATACAATCAAAAAATGGCAAGTTACGGAAAGGAAAGCACATCAAAACAGTCAAAACAATCAGAAATGTGTCAAAATAAGGAAGCTTCATGAAGATGATACGAGCCAGTCTGCAGGGACCCAGCACGGCATGGTTTCAAACCATTGCAGAGTACTAAGAAGAGTTGCAAAAGCTGTTTCTAGGTTATCATTAACGATTGATGCGTCAAATAGATGGCCATAATTAGCTTCGATGGTCTTGCTCGTTGTGACCATTGCTTCTAAATCGGCGTCACTGAAGCGCTTCGTGTGCACCGACTTGGCACCGAGAAGTTTCCCTCTTGTTTTCTTAAGTGTGCCAATATCTGGTGGTTGGACAAAAACAATTAATGGCTTGAAACGTGCCGTCCGCAAAACGCGGAGTGCGACAGGATGTGCATTTATGACAGGCATTTGCTTTCTTGAAATCGCCGTCAAAAGGGCATCATCTAAAGTACCGTACAGATTGCCATTGTACTCGCCGGACTCTATAAATCTTCCTTGAATGAGCCATTCCTCCATTTGAGGTCGGCTCACAAAGTGGTAGTCAATGCCGTCCTTTTCGTGTGGTCTGCAAAAACGTCAGGGTTTAGTCCAAAATCGCGAACGTTATGGCCACCCATCACCAACCTCGGTGGTCGACATGTATGTGGCACTGTGGAGACATATTTGTGCGGTTGATGGAGTAAAAGCCGGCGTTTGAGCTCATTGCGACCTACTCCCGGGGGTCCAATAAGAACAAGCGTTCGCATAGCGTCAGACTTCGGTGTAAGCTGACAGATGGGCTCATAACCGGGCAAAAAACGGTTTTTGTCGTTTTCATCCGTCTGAAATATGATTGTTTCATGGTTCCTATTCTTCCGTATACAAGTTTTGGTTCCTATTTGCTTACACTTAGATCGTGATAAAGTGAGAGTTGTTCGTCTGTGGGAATAACTCCAACATGTGAGGGACCGGCACCGGCTGAAATGATAACATCAATGAAGGGCGATTTGCAATGCAATTTGAATTTAAATTAACATATGTGACTGATCATCTGATTTTAACAGTCATGCTTTACCAAAATCAAAAGTTCACAAAAACAAAATTGTTTTTTGTATGATTCTTTTGTTATGACGCACTTATGATTTCACCAAATGGCATGTTTTCAACCCCCAATTACTACCAACCTTGTTCGATACACCTAGCCTGCATCCAGTGTCTATCGTCACAATGTAGCACTTCGAGAAAATCGCCACGGCTGAAACTCAATCCCGCAGTTGGACAGGGGTGTAATCCATCCTGCATCGGATCGTAATCCACCTAAAAATACAGTCACTGATTACGGCATTGCATGATTATCCGGATTTGTATTTGTATGGTTAACGCACCATTGCTCTGAGAAACTTGTTTTTGTACAACTTTTCGGCTGACAGACAAGGTCTCAATTTCGTTGGCAGGATTTTAAATGTAACTGTGCTGTTTTCACTTGAATTGAGCAATGCAACGATGTCTTTGGGTTCTTTTTTGTCGACATTAACCCCGTTAATGCTCAGAATTTGATCGCCGGGCTGTAAAAACATATGTATACGTCGTAACAATGGTAACAATGGGACAATGTTGCAATTAAAAAGCTTACAAAGATGGATTCACTCTTTTCTGCAGCGCCTCCTGCAATAAGACGTGCAATAAACACGCTTCCATCGGCGGTGTATTTGATGGTGGCACCAAGGGGCTCTGAACTTTTGACTAACTGAACAACTTTAACGATGGGACCATCTTCGTTCTCAACATCTGAGCTTGATGAAACTTCCGGCAAGGATACATTCCAATGTGTACGAGCCACTTCATCATATGCTTCGAGCAGGCTCTTAAAATAGCTATAGGGTTATGTTGTTTTTTAAAGACAAAGCTATTAATTATAAAGAACTGACAGTTATGTATGAAGTTCGCAAGAGTGCCAACAGTTGGCGACCAGTTGAGGATGACCCTAACTCGTGTGATTTTTCGAGATGGGCGAGGAGATCAAGAGTTGTGGACTTACTGAAGTTCAATATCTCGTCAAATATGTTAAATATATATAAAACATGTGTATCACATACCACTTTTTGGGAATAAGCTTCTGGGATCGCACTTTACACACTAATTTATATAACTGTTTATGCAAAGTTGGAAATGTGGCTTCGAAGGGCGATTTCTGTTGATACATAATGAGATCGAGAGTCTGGCTAAACTTTGGGAAATCCGCATTTGTTGCCATTACGCCCGCAGGCAAGATGTCACGGCCAAAGTGACATCGCCGCCTGTGGCAATGCTCGGTCCACTTGCTTGGTGATGGGTTGAAAATGTACCGATGGCCAAAAGGCCCCGCTACGCACACACTATTTTAACACTGGTTTGCGTCCGTCGTTGTAATGGGACTCATTGGTCAACGGGACCCTTTTACCTACAAGCGCGCACGCGCTGCGCTGACTCCTGCCGCGAAAGCATGACGAGTGCAACCTGCAGCTGCCTGGTCTACCTACTTGCGCGCTCTTTCTTCAGCTGGCCGCCTCTTTTCCCCGACTGGACGTCATTTCGACACCTGCTTTCGTTCTTTTCAGTGTGTTGCCCCTGCAACATCTTTACGAAACTACTAATAATGACCTCCATGCAGCAAGCAGCATGGCTGCTTGACAATTTGCGAAAGTTTTTGACGTTTTTATCTTTCAAAAAGCTTGAAAAGTATATAATAACCACCTGCACTAGCTGAGGAAAAAAATGTGCTCCTGCGGCTTGGCTTTTTGTTTTATCCCCTCAGGTGTGCCCTCTCCTTCATCGCATTTGTTTGATGTTTGTCGTGCGGTGAAGTGACCGGTATTAGTCAAAATTGAGATTGATGATGAGGCATACTTCCGACACCAGCCATAGCCTTCTTCCTAGCCGCTTTGTCCGCATATATCCGTGTCGTTTTCCGTCATAATGCTATTGACACTCTTTTTTCAGCCAAACAATCATGGGCCGCCGTGGTGGTAACAAGTTCAGCAGCTCGGGTCCGGCTTCAGTTAACGAGGGTGGCGGATCGTCGTCCCAGTCGCAGCCCGCGAATGTCGACCCCAATGCCAAGGCCGCCAAGCTCTTCAGCAAGCTCTACTTCGAGACCCTTGACAACCAGCGCGAGAAGACCGTCCACCTCTATGGCAATGATTGCCTCCTCCTCTTCAACGGCAATCGCTACGTAGGCGGAGCTGCCATCAACGAATTCTGGACCAACACCTTCCCGCCCAGCCTCCACACCATCACGAATCACACCTTCAACGGCACTGAAGAACTCGGCATGCTCATCATCATGCATTCCGGCAACGTCGTATGCGATGGCAAGAACCACATGTTCTCCCAGGTCATCAACTGCACCAAGGAAGGGGATCAGTGGAAGATCCTCGCTGACGACTACCGTTTCATGTCCTGATCTCAATACCTTTTTCCGGGTTGTTTGTTTGTTACTTGGTACCTCTCTTAACTTTGTTGTTGTTGTTGTTATGTCATAACCCAGTTATGTATTTATAAAACATGGTTGTTCCATATTGACTTTATTACTGTGCCTTTCTGATACGTCTAAGCGGATTTTACTACTTACACAAAAAGACACTAATACTCACTTTTCACTTTCTTTTGTCCACATCACATCGGTCAATCGAAATTTTAATCGTTCTTTGTCTCTCTTAAATCGAGCGGTCCATTGTTTGAAAACGTGGAAAAACGCATCGGTGGAAGTCGATATCGCGAAACGATTAATCTAAGCCATGTTTTCTCGTCGATGACATCGTGGCCAAACCCAAGTACAAGTCTCTGTCAGCCGAGTGAGGAGTGGCTGTGTTTTGCACACCCGCTATTCGTCCCTGATCAATGTTTAGCCAATTTGGGTTGTCGACAGTCGCGTTGCCAAAATAATTTGCCCCGTCGGTTCCATAGGGCGTTCCTCAAATACCGTCCGTGGCCTTCCCTATCTCGTGTTTGCTTCGTGCGGCAGCTGAACCACGAAAAGCATACGGCTAATTTTGCACCCGATGTACACCCCATTGACTCAGTTCCCGATATTTTCTCGTGACTGTAGGGGTAGCTAGCTGGCATGAATGCATGACTATGCTATTCTATGTTCTTTGTGGGGTCATTTATCTGTGTTTTCTTGTCAGATTTACACCATTACCCAACACTTTGGCGCTATCATTCTTCATTCAGCTGTTCAGTCAATCGGTTTTTCTTCGACGCTAAACAAAAAAAATGTCACTGGCGTCAAACAACGCCCCTTCGACCCCCAATAGGTTCACTATTCTATGCTTAATGTGATTTCACAGCAGGCAATTTGCAGCCATTCGAGGGAATGGCGACACATACCCGTGTTCTTTTTTTGCAACATTGAAATTTTTTCCATTGCCACGTTTTTTGTATTGTTCTATTCCATCATTTCGAATGTGAATCCTTTCCACGTACCCCGAAAATGTCAGGAAAAACACCTCGTACATGGTCACTGCCGAGAGTAACGTTTTTTGTGCCTCCTCTCGAACGCCAGTGCCGACAGCAATGACCGGATGACTAGCCCCACTCATTGTTGTTTCCCTCAAATCGTCCTTGTCTCGTCTGTTGCTTGCTGTCCGGGTGCCCCTCTTAAACCCGACGAATGAGGGGTTTTTGTTCACTCTTTAAACTCAAACAATTGAAATTTGGCATAAACTTTTGTTTATTTGCCCCTCTGGCACGAAAGTGAAAACGCATTGATTAGACGTAATGTATACTCTCGGTAGTTGGTGGCCATCTGGACAACTAAGCTTGAATTTTAATGCTATCTGCGAACTTTGCATCACATATTGAGGGACGGTAACAATCGCGTTGGCTGCCACGTCAATTTTTTGCTCTGTGACCGTGAAAAATGCGGAATAGACCTTTACATTTTTTGCATTACTCTTTTTTTGTTGTCAATGAACACCGACGACGCAAGTCTGTAATTTTGTTTTTTTAAGTCTTGATTTACAATTTCTTTTTGAAAGGAAGGGTTTTCTTCCCCTGCTTTTATCCACGATGTGTTTTGAGTCTGTATGCAAATTAGACGTTTTATACAGCCACACAAAGCCTTCTTTTTAAGTGTTTCCCGTTCTCTCCCATTTGCGTCCTCTAAATCGGGATGAAGGCCTCCATGTCGGTTGGTTTTACCAGCCGGTCTATTCTTTCCTTCCTCGGATACGTGCTTTAAGGCTACAAGCAAAGACATGATGCCGTTGGCAACAAGAGTAACCTCGCCGTTCAGCATGTCGTCGGGTGGCAGGACCGCTATCTGTGTCATTTTGCGTTTTCGGCGCCTGTCTCTTTATGTATACATACCCCACCACCCCGATTAGATAGATGGTTTGTTTCTTTTGAGAACATCGGAGGAGTGACGCTACTACCTATGCGTCGACAGCCAGCTTCGTCGGACCTTCTACCATTTGACGAGATAACAAACGGTTTAAAAGGCCATTCGCGAGGTTTTTTAGGAGGGCCGACCCCCGATTTTTTGACATCCAAA
>KB455127.1:546746-561837 GCA_000341325.1 Panagrellus redivivus
CAACTTGTAAGTTGTCAACCCTCTGATTAGACGCTGAGTGAAACAAAAATTCATTTCAGGGTGACTTCGGAGACGTCTCCTCACGCAAGAAACTCCGTGAAAACTTGCAATGCAAGTCATTCAGATGGTACCTTGACAACATTTTCCCAGAGCTTTTCGTTCCTGGAGATGCCGTCGCAAAGGGAGAGGTTGGTTTTTACTTTGGAGAGTGGTTTTGTCAACTTTTTTCAAACTTCTTCAACTAAATAACTAAAGAAGAATTGCTTTGCTTTCTTCGTGGTGGTACGCTTTTCTAACATTTTGAATCAACTATTAACCAGTTTTCATTAATAAGGTTTTCAATATAATACAACTAACAATCAGCTTTTTTGTGTTTTTTTCTGGCTTAAGGAAATTCAGCGACGCTACCCACGGTACGCTTCAGTCACCTGTTTTCGATTTGATGTACAACTGAGACGTCATGGTTGTATCCGTAGTACCGCATTATCATTCCAATATGCTACGTATTTTTCAGTTCCCTACTTTCCGCTAAAACGCATACTGTTGTTTTCTGTACTTTAAATATTGTCAGCATTGTTTTCACGCAATTCTTTATTTAGTTGAAACTAGATTTTTCGAGCTAAAAACTGTTTTCGGAAAACTGTTGAATTCCAAATTTAAAAGACTGACAACATCCCATTTTATTGTCCTTGTAGATCCGAAACGGGGGTGATACTAAACCACGTCGTTGTCTGGACTGTGCCGTGGGTCGCCGCGAGAAAAACAAGCCTGTGGGCTTGTATCCATGCCACAATCAAGGTGGAAATCAGGCGAGTCAACTTTTTTCCATTCGTTTCAGATTCGAAACCGAGCAACACCCCAGTGTGTTGATAGTGCTGTTGGCGAGGATCATCACAACAAGCCCGTGGTGCCGTATCCGTGCCATGCTCAGGGCGGCAATCAGGTACTGACCCACTCCATGGAGGACTCCTTCTTCCATTCGACCGATGATTTCATCCAGTTTATGGCCACTGAAGCCTCGTTACGAGCCAATCACATAACACCATCACAATCATTGCTTTTTGACGATGCGTCGCTACGATTTTTCGTTTCGCTTTTTATTTGATTGATTCATTTCATTGCACGAAAACGGGGCAAATCACTGCTAATTAAGCGCAATTTACCAACAACAAAAACCTCAAAATAGCTTTAATTGGAAAGCTAGATCATTAAAACCGCGATGTTTTCAACAGGTGCGAAACAAGGGCGGAGGCTCGAAATTGTGTCTCGATTGGGCAGCGCATAACTCCAAGGGCAAAAATTTGGGCCTGTATTGGTGCCATAATCAAGGAGGCAATCAGGTAACGAGCGTAGATGTGGTCATTGCTGTTTGAACGGCCGAGAAAGCCGACGACGACTTGAACTCCATTTTGCATTTTGCTCTTAAGTGATGTGTAGTAACATCATTCTTTTCAGTATTGGATGTTGAGCAAAGATGGCGAAATTCGTCGAGATGAGTCTTGTGTCGATTATGCTGGCAAGGAAGTCATGATCTTCCCTTGCCATGGCATGAAGGGTAACCAGGAATGGAAGTACAACCATTCTGTAAGTTTAATCAGGCCCATCGATCATTTATGATCAATCAAACCATTTTCAGCAACACCAACTACTCCACGTCGTCACCGGCAAGTGCCTCGAAATGAGCAAAGACGGCACCAAGCTTCTCATGAGCCAATGCGACACCAGCAACAATTACCAATCCTGGACCTTCAAGGACTTTAGCGAAGATAAGGCGCGCCAATACGGCATGTTATAAGCACAAAAATCATCGATTGAAACACTTACTTAGCCTGTCCCGAGCCACCAAGTCTCGTTAATCCCGTCTTCAGACGTGCCTTCCAAAAATTGTCTACTTTGTATTCGGATAGGATGGGTGTTTTTATGGGTTTCTTCTTTCCGTTGAATTCGTATTTGCTGTTTTATCTAGAGTCTCAGGTCTCTCGATACATTTTGAAGTTTAAGTTCTGTTCATGCTTCTAACGAAAAAAACGCCAAAAAATGTAGTCTTTCCGTTGATCGTTGAATGCCTTATGCCGGTTTTTGCTTTGTATCCTTATCTAAACATTCAAAGTTGGTTGAAGCGGTCTTTACCGTCACCTATCCTAGGTTCACTTTTTTACTAATAGCATCAAAGCTGTGATACTGACTTTAATAATCCGTCCAATTTCACTTAGGCTGTGTCTGGCCTGTAGTATTTTACATGAATACAGAGTAACTCTATACGTTGTTATTTCGGATTAAATTACTCTGACAGAGACTAAATAAATGTGCCTTATTTCGCATGAGTTTTTGAACAGTTAAAGTGCAATACAATTTGCTGGATAAAAACAAAAACTGCAATCGTCATCCTGCAACCGGCTTAAAATATATAATTTTGCATCCTGTTTTGCAGTCTTACATCAACGCTTTATTAATACAATATTGAAAACTATGGTTTTATGAAATTTTGCTTATCACTCGCAATGAACAATAAATGTATAACAATTTTTTTTTTTTTGTGATAAATAAATGTAACGTTTTGTGATAAATAAATGTAACGTAAATTCAAAATGTAGACATCCGCTAACCGAGGCGAAATCGGGAAGAACAAATTAGTGAACTTATCACATGCAATGCGAAACGGAAAACAACATTACAGTTAGACTTAATCTAGATACAACATTTTGACCAAAAGCAGCTTCAAAGACAGGGTTGTAATGTTGGATAATCGGAAGTGATATAGCACTTCTTCATACCAGCCTGAAACAAAGAAAATGAATCGAGTCAACCAAACGAATCAAACTTGCAAAGGTTGAAATCGTTGCCAAACGGTTTCTTTGCTTCGAAATGATTTCAAAACATTGCGCTACCGATGGTTTGCAGCAGTATCCGGTATTCACCCATACCGCCAACTGCTGCTTCTTCCCGTGTATCGCTGAGCCTGTTGAAGCGCAGAAACATTAACCAATTCTTTGTTCGCTTCATGCACTTATCACATGCAATGCGGAACAGTGGAATCACAATTGAGATGCAGCATTTTGACAAGACACAGGTGACTGTTACAATTGTAATACCGAATAAGTTTTGTTGCTAGTTTTCCAAAGTGATAGCATAGCAATGTTGATAAGATACGGGTTACAGCTACGCTGAGATAACCCGTTCTATGATATTAGTAGAGAAAAGCCGCAGTTAAATGACTTAATCAAATGCTTTTCCAAGCATTTTTTGAATGAACAACCAAACTGTTGACGACAGCGTAAAACGAGCAGGCAGCGATAGCTTTAGCTTCTGCTCTGAACATTCTGACTCACAAGGCGAACATTAGAAACATAAACATTGTTTGCGTGTTTGCGAGAAAACGATTCCAAAAACATTTTTTTTAATTCAACACATTTTTCGTAACAGTCATAATGTTCTTCCAACTCTTAATACTATATAAGTGATTTATTTTGAGCTAATATTTGGCACAAGTTATTACAAATTGTCAATTACATTTATAGTGGTATCACAGTTAGCTACCTCAGTTCCGTAAATAATTAGAAAAGACCGTCGATACGCATTGTTTCGGGATCAATGTCAATATCGTAGAAACAGGGACGCGTGTTCAGTCCAGGGAGTGTCATGATGTCACCACAGAGCGGGAAAATGAAGCCGGCGCCGGCCGAAATGCGAACATCACGGATTGGCAATGTGAATCCAGTGGGGGCACCCTTCTTGGAAGGATCGTGCGACAGCGACAACTGTGTCTTGGCCATGCAAATGGGCAGTTGGGAGAAGCCATTCTTGGTGTAAATTTCGATTTTCTGTTTAGCCTTTTCACTCAATTCGATGCCATCAGCGCCGTAGATACGCTTGGCAATGGTGGTAATTTTGTTTTCAATGGAGTCATTGAGCGGGTAAAGGAAATTGAAGTTGTTAGGCAAAGTGCTGGCTTCAATGACGGCCTTGCCAAGATCAATGGCACCAAGACCTCCCTTTGCCCAGTGGTTTGAGACAACTCCGACGGCGCCATACTGTTTAGCCTTGTTCTTGACTAATTCGAGTTCTTCTTCGGAATCGGAGGCGAATTGGTTAACACAGACGACGACAGGAACATTGAAAGCCTGGACGTTTTCGATTTGTTTGCGGAGGTTGGAATCGCAACCCTTTTCGAGGAGTTCCAAGTTGGGGTTGAGGTATTCGAAAGCGAGGGGAGCGCCTGAAAGACAACGTGTAATTACAGAGAATTTTAAACAAAGTTCTTACCAGCTGTGACTGGTGGTCCACCACCGTGCATCTTCAAAGCACGAACAGTCGCAACCAAAACGACGACATCAGGTGTAAGACCGGAATAACGGCACTTGATGTTGAAGAACTTCTCCATTCCAATATCAGCACCGAAACCAGCTTCAGTAATGACGAAACCATCTTCACCAACGATCTTAAGGGCCAATTTGTCGGCCAAAACAGAGCTAGCGCCATGAGCGATGTTGGCGAAAGGTCCGGCATGAACGAACACAGGCGTTCCTTCGACGGTTTGCATCAAGTTAGGCTTAATTGTGTCCCTCATCAACACAGCGACGGCACCAGTGACTCCGACGTCATCAATAGTGACGGGGTGCCCGGCCTTATCATTGCCGATGACAACCTTCGAAACACGGTCACGAAGATCTTCCAAATCAGTAGCCAAGGCAAGGATTGCCATGAGCTCACTGCCGACGGTGATCATGAACTCGGTGCGTCGAGTCTGGCCTTTTTCGGTGGGTCCCAGACCAATTTCGATGGAACGCAAGAAGCGATCATTAGTATCAAGAACTCGGTTGAAAGTGATCGTATCAGGATCGATGTCAAGACGAGCAAACTTCGAACGCTGTTCCGGCGTCAATTGTTCGGCATCATCGATGCCAGTAACGCCCTGGTTTTCGAGACGGCGCTTCTGGATCGGAGTCAAAATACGCTTTCCTTGCTTGTTCTTAGGCACCAGACGGTTGAAGAGAGCTTCATCGGATTGGGTTCGTTCGTGGAAAATGCGTGTATCGATGGCCGCCGCGACAAGGTTGTTGGCGGCGGTGATGGCATGGATATCACCGGTAAGATGAAGGTTGAATTCTTCCATGGGGATGACCTGGGAGTATCCACCACCAGCAGCGCCACCCTTGATGCCGAAAGTAGGGCCTTGGGAGGGTTGACGGACACAGGCGAAGCTGTTTCTGTTCAAATGGGCTCCAAGTGCTTGAGTCAAGCCCATAGTTGTCGTCGACTTGCCTTCACCGAGAGGTGTTGGTGTGATTCCGACAACAACGACGTACTTGCCATTAGGACGCAATTGCAGGCGCTTGAGGACATCAAGTGAAACCTTGGCCTTGGTAGTGCCATAAGCTTCAAGTTCCTCCGACTTGAGGCCAATTTCCTTGCCCAAAACGGTGATAAGCTTCGGTTTCTGTGCACGGGACACTTCGATATCACTTGGAACTGGGCTCTCAAGCTTGATCTTAGGAATAGTCAACTTCCAGTGCTCACTAATGAACCCTTCAACACGACGAGCCACACCCTGGGTGAATGTGTTGTGCAACAACATGGCAACAGTCATCGGACCAACTCCACCGGGAACAGGGGTGATGTGGGAAGCGACTTCCTTCGCCTGAGCAAAGTCGACATCGCCGGTAAGAACGCGCTTACCCTCAGGGGTAACGTCAACATTGATTCCACAATCGATAACAATGGCACCAGGCTTAATCCAATCTCCCTTGACGAACTTCGACGATCCGATAGCGACGATCAGAATGTCGGCTTGAAGGCACTGTTCTTTGAGGTTTGCGGTTTTCGAATGGCAAGTCGTTACGGTGGCGTTGTGCCATAAAAAGAGCGCCGATGCCGGGAGACCGACGATCTTTGATCGGCCGATAACGACGACGCGCTTACCAGCAATTTTTGAGTAGTCCCCTGCAAAATGGTTGATTTATGGGTTTATAAAGACAGCCAAGTAAGTTACCTAGGACATTCTTGACCAGGAGAAGACACCCATAAGGGGTACAAGGCAAGATCGCGTGATCAAGCTCGCCACGTGCCAGACGACCAGCATTCTCACGAGTGAGGCCATCGACATCCTTGGCATGACTGATCTTGTCGATCACATGGTGAGTTTCGATCGGATGCTCCGAATCAGCAGGCAGTTGGATGATAATGCCATCAACAGCATCATCAGCATTCAGCTGATCGATCGTATCTTCGAGTTGTTGTTGGGTCGTGCTACGAGGCAGTTTGATGACCTTGACTTCGACGCCAATGTCTTCGGCCAGCTTGGCCTTGTTGCGAATGTACACTTCCGAGTCCTTTCGATCACCCACCTGCAAAGGAATTTAACCATAAACTCGATTTGTAAGTCTAATTGTTTAAATTGCACACCTGAACAATAGCCAAACACGGCGTGAAGGTCGGAACCTTCTGACGGACTACATCCAGCTCTGTCCTGACTTCATGAACAATTTGCTGCGAAATAGCCTTGCCATCGATGAGTTCAGCCACCATTTCGAAATTAAGTGATACTGAAAAGCGACAAAGATTGGGATTAAATGCGGAGGCGCTCGATCGAACACTCGACAAGACTCGATAACCGTTTTTAAACATGAATGGATCATTATCACCGCGGACGAAGCGCAGTAAACACTCGTTTTCGGACGGTAAGAGAGCCTATATATTGCCCTCTGAACACACAACTCTGTGGTATTGGTTGATAAAGATGAATGTCATCGTGGTCACAATAATAACACAACGTGGTGCAGCCCATCACAGAAAGACGCGCAACTTAATCAGGGTTATCACTTTTAGGGGGTTAAAAAGGGTAATTGCAATTGCGTCGAAAAGGCTAAAGTGGAATGGTCGCCAATGTCGGTTGTTTAGATCTAATGGACGAAAGAAAGTATCGGCCGGTAGAACCCCATGAGACCCTGACTGATTGTTTGTACGTGTGAAGCCTGAAGGGGTCGACCATCGACGTCTTGGACAAAATAAGAACCAACACGTTGTACAAAAACGTTTTTTCCTTGCATGTTACATTAAAATGTAAGGAGAAGAAAAGTTGTATAAAAAACCGGCCACGACGGCATTGGTGGCCAAGAACAAACACTAGCCATCGACATACCCTCGCGAAGGACGACGACCCTATATGCCGAATGCACTGTCTAGCCTGTTGACGACGAGTGACCCCCACTACCGCCTAACGAGGCTGCATTGCGGCTTATCGTACAACATCGATCACACAAAAACCACCTTTGCATCACATAACCTTCGTCCCGACCAACTTGCACACCCCAATCAGTGTCTGCGCCGACAACCTCAGACACCATAAACCCCTTTTTCCCAATTACAGTTATATTATTCCCCCAAAGTTTATGACAACGTTTCAGTATTATACTTGTAGTTTTATTCGTTTTATGCTGTTTCGTTCAGCCTTGTCTTTCCATTGCTTTGAAATTCCAAGCCATCTGTTGGGGAAGAATGACTTTTTTTCGTGTGATAAGTCAATACAACAAACGTGCACTCATCAAAAAAACATAAAAACAAGGGAGGAAAACATTTTAAAGGTTAGAGGGAGGGAAGTGGGAGGCAACCATAATGGTTACGTTTTGGTGCCACAACTTAATGTATACACCTTATCGAATCATAGTCACTGTAGGTTAAAAACAAGAGGCTTTGTTAGGGTCCTCCGAAAAAGTAAGCGTTAAAAAAAGGCTACCCGCTTGACGAAAAAAGCAAACTATTTTGGAGCTCTCAAAATGTCTGATCTTAAATGGCTTGCTAATGTGAATAGGAAATAAGAGAAGCTCAGTAATGCTATCACATTGGAATATTGACATGACAAACTTCGGCTTGTAAGGTAGCGGGGCACATTTAAAGAATACTAAAATGAGGCCACAAAGGAAGTGCCTAGATGATAAAGGGAGAGGTGTTTTCAGACAATAATTATAATGAGTGAGGCTTAAAAAAGTTCATACACGAAGTTGTGTGGGTAGTTGAAAAAGAAAAGTAAAATGATGCTGTCGACATCATGGTTGAAGCCGATTGAATTGAAGGTTTAGCGATCCAGCGCCATGATGTAACGGTAGTTTTCTTCGTCGCTGCGATACACGGGCTTGGCAAAGAAGCCGCGGCCGAAGACGCCCATCACACCGGTCTGAAAGATTGAAATGGTTAGAAACTTGTTTTGAATTGACAAAGTTGTAAAGCAACAAACCTTATGCGGCGGTTGGGGCGCAGATGTCAGTGAATCTGTGGAAGGGTTAGAGACGAGGCCACCGGCTCGCGAAGAACTGCTAGCATCAGTGTTAACATTGGCGAAGAGGCCTCCGTTGATATTCATGGCGGGTTCGGTAGCTGAGGTTGTCAGAGGTGCCGAACTGCGAACAGACATAGTCAAGCCACCGGTGAGGGGGGCGTTAGACTCTTCAACGGTCGTGGCGGGGATCACCGACGAACCGAGGTTGCCTCCGGGATGGAAGCGAGGGGCGTAGAGGGAAGACGACGACGGCCGATTCGGGATTCCGAGATTGGCACCGTGGATGAAGCTGGCAGCACGACGGATACTTCCGAGGTTGGAGTCCGTGGCAGACGAGTGGAGAAGACCGAGGTTGATCGCACTCAAATTGCGTTCAAGAGCTTGGCTAGGCTTAAGAGGCTCGTTGGCGTTTCTGAAACAAAATGCAATTGAAACAAACTGCATGTCAAACGGATTAAATTGAGTTTAGCGGACGCACGACAAACTATAGTGTATAAAGTCCGTTTCCGGAAATGAAAACATCTGGCAGTGCCCGGCCCTAACCCTAAGGCATCTATGTGTTCTCTAAGAAAGAAGATCATGTGCTGGCGCAAAGTCCGTCCCATGCACTACTGGCTAACAAAGAGTCAAATACGGTCTATCAAACAAAGGGGGCGATGCGGGCGAGAAAATCATGAGAACGACATTATATTTAGAATCAAGACTCACCTCGAACCAAATAATGCGCCGAGAAGACTGCATCGCACTTCCTGTTCGATGACAACTATGCAAGCGCGAAAGGGGACTTTTTTAGGGGGAAAATGCAACTAACGCGAAATATATCGACTAACAGTCGGCGTAGAGTGCGGCCAACGCAATGGTGGGAAGGCTGTATTGATAGTTTAGCAGAATGCATCGTGTGCATACACCGCCACTGGGTGAGGCCGTTATACCGACAAGTGAGTGCGTTTTCAGTGCGCTCCAGCACGTAGCAACTGCTCATGGCAAAGAGGATGCAACATAAAAACGAGGGGCGGAAGCGGTGGTATGACGAGGTCAAACAGCAAACAGTATACTATTGCGTAGGGCTGCTTGCTTTGAAAAAACCCAACCCCTCCACGTGGGTGCAATTGACTACTACGTACTAGTTAAAGGGACAGACACTACGATGATGAAAGAAAGAACGACAATGTGAAACATTTGGTAGATAGGATTGAAATGCGGTTGTCATTAGCAAAGGGCAAAGTCTGGTAACAGAGTACGTGCCAAATCGCTAGACATTTGCAATTCCGAGAGCCCCGGGCCTCGGACCGGTGGGTAAGACCACAGAGACAAGGCAGGCACAGGTGTCGAAAGAAACCTCACTGGAAGTCCAGGTTATATATGCCATAGGGGTAGAGACCCTGACTGGGTGGAGCAAATAAATCCTGCATCCGGTAGGTGCGCAGAACAAGCTACAAAAGACGGAGGCGCGAGGGCAGGGCGGAAAGGTATTACGATCCTACCCTATTTTTAACATTTAATTGGCTCACTTCAAACAAGGTTATAAGAGCGCGATGGCAAAACCCCTCCCAGCTGATAGTTTCACGCCCCCTAAGGGCCGCCGTCCGGAAAGGAGTGGTCTGGCGATGTTTGTTGTTGTGTCTGACTGAAGAGCACAACGCGTCACCGTCTGGAAACCACAGACAATAGAAACTAAAGTACAGTAAACCTGATAGGGGCGGATTGAGTCAATGCAATTCGAAAAAACACGCCACTGCAAGGTCCTCAACAGCTGTTTTCAACTATCGCGGGTATATTTAATATGCGAAAGACTAACGGTCAAAACGCCCTAAGTCATGCTTTGGTGACGGAAGGGCGTGGATTATCACCACCTCTAACGACGTCAACGAAAGAAACATACTCCGCCTATTGTCTGTTTGATTTTTTTTCAAATCAGACACGAATGAAGCAATCCCTTGCTCCACGTGGGGAAAGTAACAGCAGAGCAGACCACAGGTCGTCAGAACTTGAGTTCCTCGGACAGCCTGACAGAGCTCAGAAGTTTAAGGGTCGAGCGAGCACGAATCAGCAGAGGTATACACACAAACAATGCGATCAGCTCGATGCATGCTGACGCAGATGGGGGCCTATGCGCTTTTTTGTGACATTGTGCACGTTCGCAATCGCTTACGCTACAAAGATCTAGATGAGGTAATAGTGCATTGGCGAACACCTCGATCGGTGTTATTGATGTTTCACCATTGTCCACATATGACCTTTTAAAACGGGAATGACTACTATTTTGAAATTACTCATCGTGCCAACGTGTTAGAAAAACGTGCTAGAGATTTCCGGAAAACACTTCCTTGTTGACTTTTGAAGGCTGCTAAAGGCATGGGAAAATAAAAACAAGCTTACCCCGCAGGAACCGTCGGCGTACTCGACTCCATTGTTACTGGATAGTGGAGATGGTGGTCATGTTCGTTTACAAAATGGTAACCAGCGTTTGCTTCAGTGATCCCGTGGAGGACAGCTTGGAGTGCTGACAGTCCTGAAACGTGTTACGTGAGGGAAGCTGACTCATATATGGGACATTGTCACAGTAGCAAGAAAATAAGAATCAAGCAAGAAGAACGGCAACGCGCAACTGATAAATTACGACTACAGTAGTGCTCTAGAGAGGGTAAAGATTCAAAAGGAAGCATAGTCAAACTGCAAAGGTAATATATATGTCGAATCGACATCAACCACGATAAGGGTTTACATTGGGGGATGCCTTCTTCGCAGGTTTTGCACTGATGACGTCTGTGTTAAACTGCGTAAACACCCTGCATCAACACATTATATTCCAGTTAATGCTGAGGTTAGAAGTTAAAGCACATTCATTTCAAGCAAAAAGGGAGCCAAAGGTTATTGCGGGGGTTAAAAAATCATCAAACAACGTTAATTCGAAAAGAACCAACTTTGCTCAAGATGAGGTTCGCTAATTGACGAACGACGTAGCATTGGTGGCGGCTTTCGTTCAGCCAAGCCGACAGCAAGGTCGTGTACGCTCGGTACATTAGTAAATTCGGAACTCAGCTTGGGTTGCTCCATTTTTGACTAAAATCAGTCCAGAAACTAGTTGATGCGCGTTTGGCGTCGGAATAGCGACAATTGCGAGTAAAAACAAGGTGAAGATGTAGTCAGGGGATAAGGGTGGAGGTCTTTAAATATGGCTGGTGAAGGTGGTGCGGTTCAAAAGTTCCAAAACAACAAGAAAGCGCGTGGTTCGCCAGATTCGACTGGTCTTTTTCGGTTCCATGATAAAAACGGTCGCGCCTAATCAATTTGAATGTATTAGTGCCGATGGACTTTGAACTGGGTGCAGTCAAGCCAAGTTTTGAAAAAATGCTGACATTGCAGCAAAATCCGATGGATCGGGACTAAAGGTGGATTGAAACTATAGCAAAATGAGCTGACCGACCGCGTGGCGTGACTAGCACCCAATATTTCAAAATATACCAGACGAGCAGCTTGTTCTTCAACGTTATGGCCCGGAGCGAAGAAGCAAACTCACCCACGTGGCCATGGAAAAGCGAAAAGGACGACTGAAATCAGACAGCAGCGGTCGTTTTGCGTTCGCTTCGCAGTGGTCGCAAAAGTGGGGGAAAGCGCGCACATTGCATAAGCCTTCCCTTCTGGACGCCACCCAATGTTGTCGTTGGATGTTGTCCAGCCATTTCACTCATCGTTTCACCTCATACCCCGACGGACAACACCCATCCTACTCCCAATGTGACTGCAGAGCAAGCCGGCATTGATCCGTGCAACGTCCAACGAAAGCCCGCGAAAAAAAACTCCTGCAGTCTGCCTTGCCTCGCATTTCGCCATGTTCTCTCGCTCGATCGCTGTGTCCAACTTGAAGACGTCAAAAAACCCCGAGCCCAAGTGGACGATCGACCAAGGAGACGCCAACCATCCCTCTGTTTTCCTCGTTTTCCCTCCGCTATCAGCGATTTGTCTTCGCACAACAGAAAATGCATGGAAAAAAACCGCAGACAACTCGGCGGCAAAACAGTTGAACATTTTTTTCGTTCAATCAGTTCCGAGTCTCGCTGATATGTTTTCAATTATCAACCAACCAAAAGGAAATGACCGAAATATCAGTTTAACTTTGGAGAAGTGTTTAGCTACGGCCAAAGTACGCCAATGCATGTGACTTTACACAAGACTGCCGTGTAAACGAGATTGGGTAGGCATTAGTGCAGGGTTGATTGGGGGTTTCCTTCCGGTCACGATTGACATCCAAAACAATGATGTCAAGGGACGGAGAATTCAGTTTAAAATGAGACTTTTGCTTGCAGGGGTCTCCGTAACAGCCACCAAAGTGGCGTGATGCAATACTGACCCTTGTTAATTGACTTTGGCATCATGGTTTCACGGGGATGATGAAAGCATCCACGTGAAAGCATAATCAGTTTCCGATAATGGGTTGTGACTGTAGAATTGACATGTTTCTTGTTTACAAGTTGTTGACATGTGAAACAAAAGCGATTGATCAGTTTTGTGATTCCAAGTTGGGTGATGGTTCGTTGAGCCGACCCAACTTGGTTGTCAACTGATTGTCTCTTTGTCACGCTGTGATCTATGTTAGTCTGGTGACAGCTAAGTCAAGATCACGGAGACCGTTTGACTGACATCGGAGTAGAGCAGAACCAAAAACAGCAACTAGCTTATCACGTGAAGGACAGCTGCCCCCAGCCGTCCCAATCAGTGTTTAGACTTGCTTGAACTCATCAGCGCAAACACTGCTGATGACATTTTGATGACAGACTTTGCCCTCATTGCGAACCAACGATTCTAATCGGCTGATTTCGCCCGAAAGCAGTGTACTTGCGCATAGAGACCACTCAGGGACCACATCGCCAGGAGCTGTCTATAAGCCAATTTGGTTCGCTTTACTCCATCAGACCCCCTGCTGACGACGAAGAGGAGCTGCATCAGCTGAATGTACTCTTTCCGACTTGATTCGATTCGGTCGCAGCACCGATGACACATACAGCTCGGAAGGAGAGCAACATTCGCCGAGATTCGCCAGCGGGTGGGGGGTTTGTGATCTGCCTATTTTCGGTACTCGATCTGCGCATCATAAGCCCGATTCAAAATCGACACAAAGACCGGATGTGACGTCATGAAGTCATGGGTCGTCGCTCATATATGTTCTCAATATGACACAGCTTGTTTGATCTCTCAGAAAAAGGGCCATTTTGTTACCATAATGCACTTAATCAGCCGCCCGCGATCGACACAACCGCAATATCGCCGGATAGGCATTGTCGCTGATACGACCGACCGTATTGAACGGAAGTCACCCCACACACAATCGCAGCCATTATTTTTGTCAAAGAGAGCAAAAATCGGTGGAAAACCACTAGTTGTGCTTTAGCACCCGTTGCAATGATGGGGTTCGGGATCGCTCTAGCATCATTCCAACCCACCGTTGCAGTGTCCCCCTGAACTCAAACGTGAAAAAACCTGCAAGCGATTACCGGCAGCATGGAGCATTGTAGCACGTTTTGTTGTTGTCTGTCTCTGTCGTTGAAATCAGTAAAACGCCAAATTGTGGTCAATTCGCAGAGGCGACCCCCATAACTGTCGGTGCATCACCCTGTTGCAACTGACAACATCATGATCTGACCAAAGTTGAGTCTCGAATGATCGTTAACAGACTAGCAGCAACAGTCTAATTTAAAAACAAAACCCAATAGTACAAAAATGCAACGGGAATGCGCGTGCCAAAATAACAACTTCCGAGGTCAACGCCTAAGGCGATCTGTGCTCGTTTCCGGTAAACTAAAGCAACGATCAAAGTTAATTTCGAATCTGAACAGAAATAAATCAGAAAAAATGGGGGAGCGAGTCATCTTTGGTTCACTGTTGAATGGAATCTGCACATGTGTGATGCAAAAATATGTAGCGGAAAAAACCGACAATGCTTTTATGGTATGCGCTCTTCCGTGTCTGTCTAATTCCAAACAGATGTTCACCAGGTGGGGGAATCACAAACGCGTCGAGGGGATTTCAATGAAACGGAAGGTTTTGACGTAGCGTGCGCACCCAAGGACGCGAAAGTGCGCACGCTCTCGAGCTGACCGATGCTCTCGCAACGACTGAGCGTCGAGCGAGGCAGCTCGACGGGCCCAAACCTTATTCGAAGCCCAAATTTTGGTTTTGCGAGGTTTTGAACGTTTTTTGACGTGTTTTCACGTCGTTTCTTGTATTATTACTTTTTATGTACGTGAGTAGAGGTATATACCTCATCGTGTGACCCCTAGCGGTCGTGTTTAACCCTTTTTTGTGTATTTTTTTGGAAATATTCGCCTTCTTTTGGTGCGAATATCGGAGTGGCCGGTCTCTGGCCCCCACTTCTCCTTCCCGTGAAGTCAGTGTCTTCACACCCCTGGATCCTTTGGGATCGTTGGCATCGATATGTCATGACCGCCAAACCTTCGTGCCGTGGGCGGAGGGGAGAAAGTCTGCCCAAGTGCAGAGAGCTCATGTGCTCATTCCTGTTTTGTGCAGAGGAAGCTAGTGTAGCCTTCGTGCTTACGGTTCTGTTGCCTCTTGGCGTTATCCGAGTGCTATTGGCCCTGCGAGAGGTGCCGTCAAGCTAATGGGTCTCCTATACGCGTCGCGCTCCCCTAGGAACCCTGTGGAAGTGGATTTATATAAAAATCTTGTTACAGCCACGATAGGCTCGATGAAGCATGCTAGCGAGCATACGTCTTCCAAGAAGAGGTCTGTGGTCCCAATATGTCCTCTGCGACATGACAAGTACACCAATGAATGACGAGGTGAGTGATCCCCCTGTGGACG